>JAECUM010055690.1:0-40109 GCA_016617855.1 Megalonaias nervosa | reverse complement strand
GATCTATAAATAGATCTTTACGGACATATTGATAATTATTACTAAAATATTAATAATAAGACTTACAATGGCCCCTATGAAGTAATTTTTCAGTGGCTGATGGGATTTCGATGTTGTGAGAACAAGTCTGTAAATTCTCACCGACTGCGCTAGGTCACGTGAATAGGCCCAATTTGAGACAAAATGAGTTGTGTATGATGTGACGTGGGGTCTATTGTGACTACAGTCGCAATAGATGTTGCATATCAGGAGATTATTAAGCATCCCGATTCATTGCAATTTTTGGAATCATTCACGCTTATTGTGTTCCTAACGTAAGGCTGCAGACGTGTTTTATTTTGTAGTTAGATGTTATTCGAGAGGAAAAAATATTTATTTGGACTGTAGAGTGGAAATAGAAAGCGCCCATTATTTGCACTATAATGTTATTCTGTTATAAATTATTAGAAGGCATTCTGTACAACGCCATCTTGACAACGTCGCGGTTTTTGGATTACCAGCTTATTTCCGGTATTGAAATGTATAGGTTTCATGTTCTTCATAAGGACATGATTGGATTCACTTCATAATACTGCAACTTTCTCTAAAGTTTTACATCTATAACTTTGATAATTAAACTGTTTGTTAAATTTTATGAAACTTGTTGGTTTTGCTTCTTTTCTGTTACCTAATCGTGTGGCCATAGAATCGTAACAGTATGTATGCATGTATGTATGTATGTATGTATGTATGTATGTATGTATGTATGTATGTTTGTATGTATGTATGTATGTATGTATGTATGTATGTATGCATGCATGCATGAATGTATGTATGTATGTATGTATGTATGTATGTATGTATGTATGTATGTATGTATGTATGCATTCATGTATGTATGTATGTATGTATGTATGTATGTATGTATGCATGTATGTGTGTATGTATGTATGTATGTATGTATGTATGGGGTCGATGCTGAACGCACGGTGGAGACGGTGCTTCTCCTCTAGCAAGGACTGTATTTCTTCACAGTTCTCGTCAAACCAGTCTTGGCGCTTTCGCGCAGTGACGCCAAGGGTTTCAGATGCTGTAGAGTACACCAGCTGTTTGAAGGCTGCCCAATATTGTTCTGTGTCAGTGGTATTAGAGTCTGTGGTTTCTAGCTGGCTTGTCAGAGCTTCAGACAGAGCTTGCTCAGCGTTGAAGTCTTTCAGCCTGGAGACGTTGAGACGTTTTGGGACTTTAATTCCCTGTGGACGTCTGGGAGGTTGAATTCTAAGATTCACCTTGGATATCAGTAGCCTGTGGTCCAGTAGTCAGCACAACACATCGGTCTGGTCACACGGACATCCTGCCTGTTTTTCATGGATCTATTTGTTTATGAAAGACTAACAAAGGTGATTGAAATGTCAGTGTTTAATGTTATAAAATAGGGGCGAAGTCAAGAATTCGGTCTCGTGCGGTTGACATACACAACATATTGTGGTGTATTAAGATATCTTTACGCACAAAATGTTACGTTCCCGCATAAGTATGTGGTTGGAACAGTGATTTTAGGTGTCGGTTTGCGTCACTAGGGAATCAATATGGCGGATATGGAAGTACAACATGCTGTGACGTCATGTGAAAACAACGGATTGAATAGACCAGCAAGTAAGATTTGTTTTTGCTGTTGTGATGCTGCCTTCAATGCATGTGTCAGAAATTTAACAAAGGGTCAACGGACGATAGACACGCAGGTGTTCTGGTCTGATGACAAGGATTTGTACAAAAAATGTGAGTGTTCTGAAGGATTTAATTCTGAATGAAAAGAAGTGGAATTTTACTGACCATCCACATACAAAGGTCAGTCTATATAAATATATTAATTATTAGCAAGCGGCCGAAACCCGACGAAAGATAGATTACGAGAAATGTCAACAACAAAAAATGCGGCTCTGAAATTCTCCACTCCAAACCAACGGTTGTATATACAAGTTTAAACAGCCCACAATGTCGCCAATAAAAAAAAAATCGCTAGATGATATATTTTGCCGCCAATAAGGAAAATAAAATCGCAGTTTGCGACATTGGCGAAGCCCTACGAGATCCCAGAATAACTTTTTTACACGTCATTTTACTTTTCATGCACTTGTTTCTTTCAGAATTTAGAGAAAAAAGCTACCAATGCCCTTTTTGCTGTTTCTGATCACAGTTGTGACCATTTGCTGCACAAAGGGAAAACTTTTACTTGAAATGATCAACGAATCAGTACAATTCTATAGTATTGGATAATCAGCATTTTCTGGAATGACGTGAAACAACAATATACAGTGTGATCCCGCTATAACAAGGTAGTTGGGGACCATAGAACCCAACCGTGTTATAGACCGAACCGTGTTATAAGCAATCAGGTCCATTAGCTGAAAAAATGATGCATGTACCCCAAAAAATGTGTAGGGGGGGAGGTCATAAATGCGGGCTGTAAAATACGTGCTTCATTGGCATATTTACCATCTTAAATCGATGAATATTAAAAGGGAAATACACCTGTAGTGAAAAGAGAGAAGGCATATATAATATTTTTTTCTTTACTTAGAGAACAATGGATTTGTACATATGCGTGTTCGCTGTTTATATATACATGTCTAATGTATAGCATGAATAGAGTATCAACACCTTGTACTCGCGTGCGAATCTCATCACATACTTTGAATCCACAATACAAATAATTCCTTCGAAAATATGCGTGTCACTCCTACGGACTAAAATGTAGTCGATCAGATGCCAATGCTTAGACCGTGGGTGCATCCACGTTGTTTTGTTTCTGTTGGGCAGACGGAAGACGGTGCATGCGATCAGCAGATCATATGTTGCGCACATCCTCAAGAGCAGATGTCCATTGCTGTTGCACTTGCCAATGCCATGTCTACCAATAACTCCCTCCCACGAGATATGGTCCACCCCAACTTGGGCGTTAAAATCACCAAGAATGATCAGTTTATCTGACTTGGGTACTGAAGCAATCAGAGCTTCCAGATCCTGGTAGAACTTGTGTTTGACTTCCTCCGAGTTGGTCATCGTTGGTGCATAGACACTAATGAGTGCGGCTTGCTTTTTTCCAGGTAAGGGTAGCTTCAGCATCATTAGCCGGTCATTAATTCCCTTTGGTAAGCTGGAGAGTTTATTCACCAGGCTCGTCTGGACAGCGAAACAAACTCCAGATTCACGGCGTTCATCTGTGCCACATCCACTCCAGAAAAAGGTGTAGCCAGCTCCAACTTCAGTCAACTGGCCCTCCTCGGCCAAGCGAGTTTCACTCAGGGCTGCTATCTCTATCTTGTAGCGAGCAAGTTCTCTTGCAATCAAGGCAGTTCTCCTCTCTGGTCTGTCAGCCTCTGCATGATCCAATAAAGTGCGTACGTTCCACGCACAAAGGGTGAGGAAAACCTTTCGGGTTATCTTTGTGCTTCGACCGCAAGAATGGGATTCCCTCCAGCCGCGGTAAGCTGGTCGGGGTAGTTGAAGTAAGCTTTTTTAAGGCACCTATTGTAGCCCCTTCCTCAGGTTACGGAGGTAAGCAGCGGTATCCTAAAGAGGTCTGCTTGGTCGCTCAGACAGCTGCCGAAATCCATTTCTGCTTCAGGTCAATGGAAGATGACCCTATGGCCTAAGCCGCCTGCGTGCAGGTCCGCTACTACGGCTGCCAGTGCATCCACACCTGCTGCGTCGCAGCTAGCCCATTGCCGCAGGACTTGAGTACGGGTGATGACATAAATGACTTGCGCATGAGTTGGATTAAAGTGAGGAAGAGTTCCGCTGCGTCAGCCTCATTCTCTCGTCCAGGCCCCACTATGTCCAGTGGCAAGACGTAGTCTAGACGGCTGGAACGGAGACTGGATGCAGTGGATGACCAAGGCGTCCTGCGTGTCTTGCCAAGCTCTTAGCGCTCCACGTCGCTTTGCTGGGTCCGCCTTCCTGAACGTTGACCAGCTGGTGGTTCCTCTGCGCAATCCGTCAGGTCCAGTCTTCGCATGCTATGGGTAGCAGGACCTAACTCACCAAGGGTTTGAGACCCTTCGGCTACCCTCAACCTGGTTTAGCCGGCCAGTTGAAGCCGTTGCCCGTGGTGTGGCCGCTGCGCATACTACAGCTTCTTGGAACCACAGGTGAAAGCTGAGCGCCAAGTGGGGACCAAAGGTGGGATAGCTACCCCCACAGGAGTACTACTGCTACCCCCACCAGAGGTACTACCCCTCCAAGAGCACCCCTTCCACCACATAGATTTATATAAGATATACCTGAAGACATAATTGGTTTTGTACCCAGACGATGGATATAAATAGGTATATGAACAAAAATATCAATAGTGGAAGGTACATAGGAAATCATTCGTGAAGTACAATTTCGTTCAATTTTTCCACATCCATCCCCATCATGACAAGTAAATGCATTGCCCGTCCCATATACAACTTAAAAAAGCTTTCATCGAACGTACCTCGTTTATGCATCTAATCAAAACATGTTTCTCCTTGCTCTCTCCCGGGTCTATAGCTCAAGCAGATACTCTTGCAAACAGTGTATATGCTTCAGTTGAATGTTGTGCAATCAAGCAGTAAACCAGCTAGCATAACTCCTAATGTAATATATCACCTTTATGAAAAAGCCATAACGATTCTCTATCTTTAATCGACTTTTTTGATCATGTTAGAAATTTGTGGTCGTTTTGCCTTTTTGCCAGTAGACATTTTACTTTACAACCTTTATACAGAGTGCATTACTATTCTTGTATTTCATAGTTTCATTAAACCATGATTAGTTTATATTTTTTAATTATCAATGAGAGAAACGTATTTATTATCCTAATGGCTCTGGCTAGCGTTGTTCTTGGTTCTGTAGTCACTCCTCTATATGTGTGTGCTCTCGCTGAACGATTGCAAGTGGTGTACATGGGTGTACATATGTGAAGGAAATTACAAGAGCATTTCTAAGAAATTCAGTAGAGGTCGGTATGATTATTAGCCATGATATAATGAAGAATGCATTTTGAGATAAACAATAAAAAGGAACGAAAGTTTCTCCAATAATTCTCACCTTGGGAATAAGTGTCAACTGCAGATTCACAGTGGACTATACTGTGGACTTGTATACAGAAGATATTGGCCACATGACATAGCCAGGATAACCAGTGAGACAAACATGGAAAAGTAGCGTTTTTAAACAATACGCCGTATTCATAGTAAGACGTTGTAGAACACAACCAAACGCTGCTGTATCCCATCGTGTGTGCGTGATTGGGATTTGTAACGTACCGTTAAAAATGTTTCAGTAATATCGCTAGGATGTATGCAGTGTTGTAGTTTATAGTGATTGTCTAGCACTGGGGCATCCTGCCGCAGACATATAACATGATGTCCTACCCGGTCACATTATCCTGACACCAGGCCGACCAGTCCAAACACTAACTTCTTAATGCTGAACATCTAGTGGGGCAACTGTCAGTACCATTTCTAAGATTTTGATATCTCATCATGTTTTCCTCCATACTCTCCAAAGTAAGTGAACATGTCAATAGGGGTATCAAGGTAAAATTTTTAATTTTGGTATTCTGAAATTGCTTCTTGTAGCCATATCAAATGCTGTAGTTATTAACGAGGCGAATTGTTCATATTTATTAATGGACGTATTTTTTTTTAATAATGTAGAAATTTTTCTTTAAGAAAAGATTATATTTAATAAGGGCCGTTTTCTGCCCATTTACATTTTCTTCGTATGATGTTTATCAAACGTATGAGGTATATTGATACTATTTCTGACACACGTTGTGTGGTCACGTGCTTGTTGGCATAAAAATAATGTATAAAGAATATGTTAAAGTTAGACAGGCAAACTTCATTTCGTTTCCAAGCATTTGTCATTAATATTTTCCATCTATAAATCGTTTAGACTAAATGTAAGATCACATTATGAATTCTAATATTATTTGTTCTGGTATATAAGTGGCACAAAATAAAGTTTAAATGTGTTTTTAAAATACTTGAAAAAGCCCTAGTAATCCATGATAAATGTATCTCGACTAGAAGTTAACATGAAAATATTACTGATTGTCCCCTTCTTCATTGAAATAAAGCATATTATATCAACAATATTTTCCTATATTTCGTGGCAGCAAACACATACAGACGGTTGAACATAAAACATCTTCTAGTTGTATAGATATTTATTGGAAACGTGTTCAAATGTTTCACATATTAAAGTTTGTTCGATACAATTTAACAGTATACATTATTGTGACCCTCTCTGTTCGAACTTAAACAAATAATGAATACTTAAAATAAAGCTAATCTTTTCTTTCTTACTTTTATCTTCTTGAGCCAGAACATTTATAAGGATAGAAACAATTTGCGATGCACATAGATTTCGAGTACAAAACGTACAAAATGACATTACTTCTTGAAATATCAAACGTGACTTATGCAATCAATAAATGCAAATCATCTTGATTCCTGCATTAAAACTAAATTCGCATAAACTCGTTTCCGACACTTCATGCTACCTAATTTATAATCATTTAACGACTTAGGAAACAGTACGAGCTATATGGGACAACATTGATTGATGTCAGAAATGCGGCGAAATGAATTATTTTCTTGGTACTATAATTCCAAACAGCAAACTTGGTAGATTGGAGAAGTGTATAAAAACGATATAATGACGCTGACAAATAACATATAATTCAATTTAGCTCTTTAGACTTAACAGACTTAACAGATTAGGGATTACACTTGGAAGCAACCGATGGTCCATGTTTGTCATTGCCGACCATAGCATTTTTCCTAAGCAAAAGTAAAACACAATACAAAAATAAAACAAAACAAAATTTTAAAAAATTCCCAAATTTGATTTGTGCATCTAACTGAGGGAATAGAGTACTATTGGTTTAACAAAGTATAACACATACAAGAAATGAACAAAGGAATAAAAGAAGACGACAATTATCCAGCAAACAAACTGCAAGGTGTAATATCCTCTCCCATTTATGTTGTAAATGAGATTTTAAAAAAACGAACTCACTTTCTATTTATCAATGCCCTGAAATTAAAATAAAGCACCGATTTGTGAAAGCGAAACAGCTAGAAAATTGTGCATATGTTGTACAAGTATATTTGCAGTAAATATATGTAAATATTGAGGATTACATGTGTTGTCCCCAAAGGATACAAACAGCATCCATTGTTGCTTGTCTGTTGCAGCTAAATGTATAGCAAACGAGACTGTTTTGAACACAGCAACATACTTATCCAACTACATTTACACACCACGTCTAATAACATCACTGAATGAATTACATTAGTATCATTGCTTAATGACCATCATTCAGTTAACTGACGCAGAACCTTTAGGAAAGCCTGCACAAAGCAGCGAATTCATGACATTTATTTGAGCAATTTGTATATACTTTGAAAACCAGAATTGTTATCTGAATGTTTTGCGAAACAAACTTAAAATGAATATCGTTATTTATATCATAACTATTTGTAAAGAGCAAGTAATGACATTGTGGAAAGAAGCAAATAATAAAGAGCGACTACCAAGCAAGTCTGTGTCTCGTTGATTTTCGCATCTTGCATATTTTAGTTCAGATGTGAATAAAACTTCATCAGTTTGTTGCTTGAATCATTTGCAACAAACCCAGACTTGAGCAAAAGTCCCTTTGACCTACTCTCATTTACATGAATTACATTGTTACTTTCAGGTTGACCCCACTATAAGAGTCTTGTCGGCCTGATATGTTTTATAAACAATTGTTAGGGTGGTGCATGTATTACGAGTAATTTGGCAATAGTGACGCACGTCTCGGTCAGTAATAAGCTTGTTAACATCAGTGTCAACGATTGCTCTTCAGGATAAATCTTTTACTGTCAGCATGAGATATTAATTGATTATCCACTGAATTAATCCGAATCAGGCACTACGAAACCTGGGAACAATTGTTACACATTTATTTGCAAAGAGTTGGGATAAAATATGCAAGATGCGAAAATCAACGAGATAAACTCGTATACCTAAATTAAGCTAGAGTAATAAGTACAATAAAGGTAAAGAAAGCAAACCAACAACTTGAAGTCGACGATTAGTTTGCAAGAATAAATGCTTACACTGAGTTTAACCTGAACATGTGATTACTTGCAAGTGTTTGCCCCATTCCTATGTCGTTAAAGTGTTTCACAGTGACCATTATATCCGGGACTTGTTTACGGGGCTGGTTTACAATGCTGCCAGTAATTGCCTGGCGAGGTTTCATTAACACATAATTATCAAAAAAGGAGATCAGTTTGCACGAAAAAAGTACTACACTGGGATAACCTAGAAATAACAACGTAATTAGTGTAAACTAGATTAATGGTGAGCAAACTATTTGTATAAATGTACACTGCCGTCCAGAACCCCACCTGGAGATGAGTTTATAGCAAAAGTGCACAATATTCGCAACTTTTGTTAGTACAAAAATAAATCAACATTCTTATATCCTGATGACTCTAATATCAGCACCTTTAAAGTGCAAAAATATGAGCAACCAGTGCAAATGATCCACATACTGAATTACCTTATGTATCCAGTAGGAGTCAAATATATTTTAATATATGGTGTCCTGTATACATATCCATATGAGTAACAGTACGAGTTTGCATTTATTTAGAACTATTATTATATGTGACACATATAAGTTTTTTTAATGTTATTTGAAGGATACTGTCTTACCTCCTTCTCCCTTATATATGCCTATAAGCTCATGTACGTACGCTGAAACTCCGCGTGATTTCATGAAAGCTGGATCCATCGGGAAATTGAAATGTGTCACATGCTGTCTACAACTTTGCAACATACGTGCGGCTTGTCGCACTTCTAGTTTTATTTTGATAATTTCCACTTCGGATTGATAATAGTGATATAAAAACCTAGGCTCTGAGAAAGTAAGTTGAATGTCTTATTTGTCATGATTTTGTTTCATTTGAAATTTTTTAGACGTATATGTATTTACATATCACATTGTCGTCTATGCTTTACTCACTGTATTTATCAATTTCCTAATAAAGATAGCACATAGCAAAGGAGACGTATCTTTTGAGATTCTGATGATCTTACCTTACATACTTTCGTGTTGCATTCTCGCCTGCTGTACGATAATCGGAGAAGCTAATCCATACGAATTGCTATAATGACATTTTTCCCTTCGACATTTTATAGGCTTCAATAAGACGACGATAACAATTTTGATGGTGACAGAGGCTACAGTAATATAGTAAGTACTACTCCCTTATTTCTGCCTATTGCTATATATGGAGTTCCATATCTGCTGTATGATACTATGTTCAAATCTGCTTGAAACTGTAGCTCTATCAACAAGACCTGTCATTTATTGTAGTAATAGGAACATTTTGCTATATGTTACTATGTTCAAGTCTCTTTAAAACTGTAGCTCTATCAACAAGACCTGTCATTTAGATATTTTATTGATAGGAACATTTTGCTATATGTTACTATGTTCAAATCTCCTTGAAATTGTAGCTCTATCAATAAGACCTCTCATTTAGACATTGTAGTGATAGGAACATCTTGCTATATCCTAAATAAGCGGTTGTAAAAATATGTTGGCCGTAAATCTTGCTAGAATGTAAAGGTATGAAAACATTTTGTGTGCCATTGTACCTTATTATTATCCATGAGAAAAAATGTGCAATACAATATATGCATTGTGCAGCGCAATGTTTGTATGCATGTATGTATATATGTATGTATGTATGTATGCATGTATGTATGTATGTATGTATGTATGTATGTATGTATGTATGTATGTGTGTGTGTGTGTGTGTGTGTGTGTATGTATGTATGTATGTATGTATGTATGCATGTATATATGTATGTATGTGTGTATTGTCGTCCATTTATTACACGGGCCACATGTAATGTATCTGACCTTCGAGCTCTTGGCCCAGAAATGTGTAGCATGTTATTGTTAGTTGGATGCGTGAACACTACGTTCGAAAAAAAACCCCTCGGCGTTATCAATCAACATTATGAAGGCCCTATCTATCTTTCAAGTGCTTGTAACTGAGACTCTATATTGTTTCTCCTGCAGCCGAGAAGGAACGACGTAATTTGATTTAATTTTTTGTTCTTCATATTATTAAATATCACCATGACATGTTCATTATGTGACTTGAACACCATGCTTTCATATCAGTTATGAGGAGAGCATCATTTAAAGTTGTGCTATCCATTGTGTAAATAATACTTCACCGGTACTTTGTTTGCAGGATACTTTCGTACGTGCTATGTGTAGAAATGTGTTCACACCTGGTCATACATGGTAATTTTATGTATGTTAAGGGTTATTTTAACCTTGTGGTGTACAAGGTAGTTTCATATATGTTGTGTATACACTTTAATTTCAAACCAGTTTATGTACAGAATACTTTAGTACCTGTTATGTTCACAAGATAGTTTGATACATGTTGTGTATATAAGATAGCTTCTCACGTGATGTATGTACTGAAGCATTTCGCACACTTGGTTTGTGTAGGAAAAACAATTCAGATAATGTCAGATTGGTTCAATTGATGAATACCTCTTATTTAAAAACATACTAACATCATTTGTATTATTTGGTGTGAACATATTTTTTCTTATCTTATTCAGCTCTGAATATAGTGGTAAAATTTACTTCCATTTAATTGAAGGTCGACCACTGTAGATATTATATATAATATTAATTCTGCTACATCACACACACACACACACACACACACACACACACACACACATATATATATATCATACTTAGATTTGGCGAATGGTGACATAATCATATTGTCTGCGATGGGTATGTGACTTTGGAATAATAACGGACCATTCTTTAATTCTGGAAGTTCAAAGAGTTCATACTTTACAAACGTTATTCAGCGGTTGTAGTTCTGACGATGGAAATAGATTTTGTGCACGTGCAATTCTGTCGTTGGGATATATGCTCTAGTCCAAATTTGGGCTGGGTTTGTTCCAAGTTTGATATTTTCTTCCTGTATAATAAAAGAGTTTATGCTCCTTGAAATGTTCGCGGAAACCATGATGGGTGGTTTAATTCAAGCATATAATTGATGGCATTATTACTTTTGACACCCAATATAAGTTTGATAATTAGGAACCCACAAAGAGGTAATGGTTAACACAACTATCTTAAAATACAGCAAATGTATAATGGCCAGATTCAAAGCCAGATTGAAGGACACATAAGCAAAGAGTCTAGATACAATTAATTCGCTCAAACAATGATTCACTACATCAACTAATGCTGGGCAAACATGGCAGCCAGTATGATATCTAGCAAGACACACTATGTACAGTCAACTTAGTATATTATAAAAAACGAGATATGTGAGTTGGATGATGATATTTGGGTCATTAAGATACTTTCCTATCTAAACTGGGACACTTACATGCAGAATGTAATAACATAATCGAGCAAAACAATCAATGTATAACATAGGGAAAGGCTAATTTTAGCATAAATATTAGTGAAATTAACACTAAGATTACAGATATTACTAATACCAGAAAGACAGAGAGCAAGATAAACAAAATATAATTTTTTACGACAACATGCGTAAAAGAGATAATGACAACTTACTAGTTGTCTATTTAATATTCTGAACGATAAGATCATACAGAGAAAAAGTGTCACATTTTCTGTGCTTTAAATCTTTTCGCGGTTTTAAACACAACTCTCTCTAATACTTCAAGTTTATAGTTGTCTGATATTTGAAGATATTTTATATCTTGGTATTCGATGTGATCTCCAATTGCCCAACTAACGACTATGCTGTTTGCATATAATTATAAAATGGTTGAGATTGACAATTTTTATTCAGCTTTGTGGACGTTGCAATCATTTTTGTTACGTCCCTTTTCTCCAGGAAGGAGTAATATTTGTATGCGCCCAATTAGAATTCATATTTTACTTTAACATGTCTATGTGCTGTCATACTAATACCTCGGCGTATTGCACTCTCAGTTATCAAGAATATGTCGCAGTATGTTACCGATTAGAACACTTTACAAGAAAGGTACGAAGTAATCTTGCAGATCAAATTAAAAGTGGATCGTCTAAAGAGAAATTGAAGTACATTGGATTCAGCTCTTCTAGTTGGAATCGAATCAACTGGGACGATAAAAATCAGTATTTGGAAATGAACTTAAGTATGAATTAAAACTGTGCTATTGATACTAAACAGTCATGAGCATTCTGTGATTTCATATTGTCCGCCCTGAAACCGATCTGCAGTTATTATCTTATTACCATTTTCTCCATCGCCTCTCTTGATAAATTGTGATGTATGTTGATTAGTTAACTATTGCGTAGAGATTCATATGTGAATTGCGGTGAAGTGGCAATTTATCGCTTAAAATCGCATTTTCAGCTGTGAGCCACCAATTAAAGGCAGATTAAATACCGCGATTGCAAAGCGGCAAACTGAGATGATCAGTTTTGTAGTGAGTTTAACTTTTAAATATTTTAATACACCATAAAAAGAGTAACACACTTTGATATTACAGTCAGATTTTCATCTACTGATATCGATTTAAAGTATCGAATGTTTATATCTTGATAGTACTGAGCAGCAAAAATGTCATTCTATAACAAATGAAATATATGAGTTCTCTAACTCTATTTATAATATCAGATACATAATCTTGCTATTCTCAGATTATAACTGCTTCAAAACATTTAACGCAACTCTTAACAAAATGACAATACTTATTTCTCTCTCCAACTTTCTCATTGTCACAGAGTTCGCTAGGGAAACATTAACAACAAGCTGGATGAGATTTCCCATTTGAAAATAGAAACGAAATATTAGATGTTGCATGAGTAAACTATAAATTAAAATTATAACATAGTAAATTATCAATTAAATATGGAAGGTATAACTGTCCTTGTCACTGACGTTAGATGTGAATACATGTATGAAGAGAGTGTGTAAAGGAAATATAATACTCGATGGTAGATATAAACGCTTATATGAAGTACAGTTTCGTTTAGTATTTAAATTATTTTCAATATGCCAACAAAAGGAACCGAAAAGAAGTTTTCTATGGAAGAATGTGCACTCTTTCTCTCTCTCTCTCTATGTTCTTTTATTTCTCTCTCTCTCTCTCTCTCTCTCTCTCTCTGGTCTAGGTTTGTGAGAATGATCATTTCCTTTTGTTTTACACATTAAAGGTGTATTAGTTTGAATAAAAAAGCATGTTCCATTTATTCTACCCATCCCAACCCAAACAAAACTGTTTGGATCCTCCAATTGATGTATTGCCCCACCCAATATTTAAATTAACTAATAAAAGCTTATATCTAACTTACCTGGTGCATAAAACTAATGAGACAATGCCTTTTCATGCCATCAGCTCAAGCTTTTTTGGCATACCTTAAGCTGTAACTGAATCATGTGTCGTTCAGCAGTGCACAAGAAACCGTATCTACTAACTGAACATAACATTTATTTTGACAATACCGTGATCCACGATCTTTTACTGGCTTATTTTCCATTTGGAAAAGTTGCAATTTTGCATTTTTGCTAGTATACATTTTGCTTGACAACATTTACGAAGAGTTCATTATTATTTTGTATTACCTAATTTTATGATATCAAGCTCCATCTACATGGCTGATGATGTTCTGTGTACAATAGTCACTTCACTGTGTGTGTGTGTTCCCGTGCGCACTCAAGCGCTCACTGATTGTAAGTGGTGTATATTAATGCGCATCAGAGAATGAAATGACCAGATCCGTTCGAAGATATTCAATCCAGTTCGGCACAATTATTAGAGGTGATATTTAAAAAGGAATAGAATATATAGCGAGGCCAACAATAAAATCGGAATAAAAGGTATTCGAATAATTTTGCTTCTGGAAATAAATATAATTAAACCTTATGCAAAGTAAGAAACTGTAGAAGTCGAAAAAAGAAGCTAACCCATCGCGTGATCCTCTGACACCAGTACAGTTAAGATGTAAACTGGAGTATCTAATTCAGATTTCCAGTCCAGGTGTTCTGAAATGTCTGCTTGTATCCATGTCAACTGCTGAAGGTAGATTAGGAAGAAGTTCTTACTAATTATTAGATGGAAATTATTTTTTTTTTTAAAAAATACAAACATTTTTCGGTAAGAAGGAATAAATTAAATAAGGGCCGATTCTTTCCCCTTTCAATTTTTGAAATTATAACTATAAGATGGTTCAGTTGGATTGATTTGTTTCAGACATAAGTTGTGTGGTAATGTGCTTGTTGGTATGGAGACCTTGTATTAAGAAAATATTAAAGAAGATAAGTTAATGATTTACATTTTTAAACATTTCTCATTGGTATTGTCTATTATAAACTATGGAATAAATTTAAAATGTCGTTATGTATTGTATTATTCTTCTGATAGAAAGGTACATATAATATGTTTTCATTTTTTCAAACAAAATACTAGAAATATTCCCTAGTAACCTATGTTAAATAAATCTAACCTAGAAGTCAAAATGCAAATATTGGTGTTGATTCTCTTGTTCATGGAAACTCAACATGTTAGTTTTACAATATTTTCCTAGATTTCGTGGCAGCACACACTTGCAGAGAGCCAGTTGAACATAAGAGCTCTTCTAGTTGTATAGAATAATATGTGGAACTAGTTAGACCGTTTTAGAGAATAAAGTTTTCGAGATACAATTTATAAATTGTTTTGACCCTTTATATTCAAACTCACATATGCAAAGAAATATTTAAAATAAACATAATTCGTTTCCTTTCTTCTCTTCTTGTGAGAGAACCGTTATAAGGGGAGAAACAATTTGCAAAGCACATACACTACGATATGACATTACTTCTTCTCTAACAAACGAAAGTGACTTATGAAATCAATAAATACATATCTTCACGATACCCGCTTTAAACATAAATAGGTATAGACATGTTTTGGACAAGCAAGACGAAATAAGTCCACATTACTCGACCCACTTTATAATCATTTAAAGGCTTGGGAAATAACTCGTGTTTTATGTTTCAACCTGTTTCGGATATATCAGTGAAATGAAGTTTTATCATAGGCACTTAACTTAAAACTGCACAATTGGTAGGACTGGAGGAACGAAACAAACGAATTTAAAGGATTTCTATTGAAACAATCTGATTGCATTGAGCAATTAAATGTAATTCAATCGGTATAGTCCTTTAGACTGAACAGATTAGAGATTTCTTGGAAGCTATCTTGCTAAAAATGATTCTCTATTAGTCCATTGCATTTCGACGGCGTTGATAGATAGTAACATATAATATGTGTGTTTGGTGTTTTGAACTTATTCTTGGAAGATTTTCTTAACACGTTTCGAAAACATTGGTGTAGTCGTCTTTGCTGCTTTGTAGTCTATATCTTATCAGAAAAACAAACAAAGGCAGATTAACTTAAGTTTAAGGTGAAATATTGCAAGAGGTGTAATTTGGATCAATGAAAAGTAAAGCAAGTACAAGTCCAAACCTTTCTTTTTAATATGCCGAGTTCAAACCTTTACCGGTATTCAACCCCACTCCCATTTCACGGAGTCCACGCAACTTAAATAGTCTTAAACGTGCGGACAAAGACTTAGAGTTTATCCAGTCAAAATAGTAGTCTTCATTTCCGATATGACGGTTAAAAATTTAGACTTAAAACCCTTCAAAAATGGGATGCTAAAATTGAGAGAGAGAGAGATTTATCATCTAATTATCTACGAATACCAATTACCGAAGATGGATCATACTAGTATATATTATGTTTTTGAAAAATTGTTTAGATATTGTTGAATCAAGTTTGCACTATCATATTAAAAACAATTGACTCCATTTTAAATCACGTTGCAATATACAAATTAAATGATACAAAACAAATGTTAGCCACATTACTTTTAACAATTCTTCACTACTATGTTTACCAAGCAGACTGGACATTAAATAAGGAAAATGTACGAACCGACTTAGATTTATTAAACATATCAAGGGGAAACTATCCACATTGTGAATAACGTAGTATTTGGTTGCCTTCCTTGCAACATATACAGCTGTATTTGGCATAGAAATGGTGTTAACGAACACTAATGGCAACCAAATTGAAGCTGTCGTATTGATGCGTATGATATAGTAATATATTGCCTTGACGATAGAGGCTAATTATGTCATGGCATGCTGGTGATACTCGCAAATGTGGACGCTATTGACGGCTATAGCCAAGGGATACGATAAAGGTTCATGCATGTACAGATCATTATGAATTGCAATTATGCATTGAAGTGAAGTGGACAATTTGTATTTATATTGCAAGAGTTGTGATAAAGCATATTAACATTCATCTGCATAATAATATTGTTTTTACTATATATTATGCTGCAATATGATGTCTCTACGCCGTATTGTGCCCTGGGCGCAGTCTTGTCATCGACAAAAGTGTAAAATAATATTACGAACGTGTTCATCTTGATCAATATAATTTCTACTCTCTTTTCTTTTGGAAGAATTTCCACGAAACACTGCACACGGTTCGAAATGTAAAGTTTGGGTTAGACTTGGGTTTTTTGTCCTAATTTATATATAACAAATATTTTCAAAATGAGACAGATATTTCAATAGACACAGTGATGTACATAAACTCATGGTAGATAAATGGTCATCTCGCTCTATCTCAAAAGTTTCATGATATTGTGTGGAACATTTTTCTAGCCAAAACTATGCTGAAAACTTCAAACGAATATAGCTTTAAAATTCAAGGGGTCAATCTTACTAATTCCATTGAAATGTCGATATAGTGATAAGGGAATCACGATAGTTACGACTGTCACGGAATTGTATATGTTTATCGTTTATTTATTGTTTGGATCAAATACATGTACTCGGATTTCATTTATGTGTACAGTGTTACCCGATGGTGGTTTATGTATATCTAATATTATTTCGAAATGGTGAGTTCTGTTCATCCCATACTGCACGAGCAAAGTGCTTACTGTGGGAAAACCGATATACCTTGATTGCACAGGCAGTGTATGGCTACATAGCCTGTGTATGAATTACCTCATCGGAGAGCTAAACGTCACATTACGAAGAGTAATGTCAGTGAGCAGTTCACTTTAATGACGTGCAATCTCCAGCTCTTGAGGTATGTTAGTTAAATATTAGTTTGCTATTTGCATTATAGGATATAATAGTTTTGCTGTCACATAACGTCATTACGTGCTGTTATAAATGGCTGTGTCATTTTTAGTACACTGATTCGGATATTATATTTTCAGCTGACTGATTGATGACTGATTGGTGATTGATTGATTGATGGCCGGTGACTGGTGAACGCTGAATGTAGTGCTGAAGGAGTGAAGGGAGGACGAAGGTGACAGTTATGTTGTCTCTCTGTATATGCACGGTATTGAAGGTGTTGTTTAGCCGTGGTGCTAATTTGGGTTGTGTTATACCTAGTGTGCTGCTATCGGGGGTAACGTTGGCCCGGAAGAAGATAAAGGTCATAGCATGGTGAAGAACCAAGGCTTCTGGACCAACGGGTCTGCAGAGAACAAGCGATTTTACGGATCTTTAGGCAGACCAGGAGGGGCAGACCCTTCATGATGGCTCCACACCCATTCGACAGAGTGTTGTGGCTGAGGAGACCTTTACGATTTGTGTTCGACTATGCAAGATATATGTCCCAATGTTTCAAGTCATATTTCACTATTTAGTTAGTGAAATATTTCATACATCAGTATTTGCGTGAACTATATCGTGCATTACTATTTGTGAGGAAATTGTCAAAGTTTGCGTGAGTCATTTTTTCCATTGTTCGAGTGGAATCACGTTGAATCATTAATCAATAAATATTTTTACTATTCAAATATTTGCTTGCATATCGATACCCATTTCATTTAAATCGCAATACATGATCTGGTTCGTGCATATTTTGTTAAATATCCAATATTTGGATTTTGTTGGCGCACGAATCAAACAGTTTTTTTTCATTGAAACATCCATCAATAAACACTGTATTGTTGTCACCATCAAAAGTATGCTATATTCTGACCCTAACCTGGTTTATCTTCTTACAAGGACACTACCTCCTCTCATCAGCAATGAAAACACTTTCAAATGTTCTAAACCACGTTATGTCGTTATGAGAACAACGCATCAGGCACTAGTATGGCGAACATCCCAAATAGCCACGCTACAGTCCAGTTGAACAAAACCTCGCCAAGTGCATTGTTACATATTATTATCAGTTTGAAATACTTGCCTTTGTATTTTGAAAAACATGTAACAGTCACAACTGAAACATAGAATATGTATTGAGATTATACGATTGAAATCCTGATCAAGCACGCCATACTTTCTGATAGATGGAGTGTAACCATAGTTGTATTGAAGTTTGATATCTTGAAGGCTATTCCCTATATAACACACTATACGAGTCTGACGACTCGGTACATGTTCACAAATGGGTAAAAGAAATTCCTAATGACTTGATCGAGTGACTATTACGACATAATTATCGACTACGTTAAAGCCTCCACGTCTAGTTGATTTTTGCAATGTGCAATATGTGTTATGTGCTTGATATTACATTAGAGGTTTTGCAATTTACACAATTATCACTCTCATCACCGATATCCTCTCCCTGTAGTGTGCGATATAGATTAACAAGGAGCAGAAACTTCATGACATTTCACTAGATGCATTTATATTAAACTCTCAATGAAAAGTCAGTGTAAAACATAGTGGCATCACAACTGAAGAAAGAAATGTCATACAGTGTTAAATACAAGAAGTACCAATGAAAGACATTGTAATAACAATACAAGATACAAAAGGTAAATATTATTTTATTACATATGAATCGAGTTGAACAACGAGACATATACAACAAGGTTGTGATTCTCAACATGTTTCGGAGACATTATTGAACTTGCCCTTACCGTGCACTCCACAGGGTATAAATACACATTTTAAGATCAGTCACAATTATATATCCAACTAAAAGGGTGCCAACATTGGAAAACCATCTAAATTCGTGTTGAACGATGTGTATAATATCACCAGTAGGAGTCCATTGTTGGTGCGTTTGCAGTGCCGCTGAAGCATCTACATATGCATTTGTTATTCCTGCAATAAAAGACTCAAGCTCTTCATAAAATTTGTCTTTGATGGCACCTGGGTTGCTCTTGGTGGTGGTGGGTGCATAGGAGCTCATGATAATTACATGTCTCTTTCCGATAGTAGGAGTTTTGTTTTTTCATTCTGTCAATTACGCCATTTGCGAAAATTGTGAGCTTGCTAACTAACTGTGATCTGATGCACCTCCAACACCAGCTTCGCCACTCTAGAAGAAGTTGCAGCCGGCTTCTATCTCGGTGAGATGTTCCTCCTCAGCCAGACGTGTTTCACTGAAAGATGCTATCTGGATGTTTATTCTGGTCAGTTCTCCACCAGCTAGAGCTGTTCTTCTCTCTGGGACACTTTTGCTGGCTACTGACAGCAAGAAGATATCTCCGATGGCTGTCGCAGAGTTGTCTGTTGGTTTTCAGGTTGTACACGTGGACGATGGATGTTACTTTGCATCCATGGTGTGGCTATGGTATTTCAATCATTGTGAGTCATGTCACAGTCACCACGTTTTAGTGTGAGACTGAAGACAAACCCCACATGCATATTTGGTAGAAGAAAAAAAAAAACAAAAACATGAAGCTAATGGAAATTAAGCCTAAATTACACAAAAAATGACAAGTATGTCTCGGTGACCCCGTTAAGTTACGATATACACACGAACATCACAAGATGCCGTCACTGTACGAATTTTGACGTAAATAGATGTTGCAGTTTGAACGTAACAGTCTGGTCATTGTGAGGTTTTAAAATATAGTTAGCATCAGTACGTTATATTTGTATTGCGCTAATCCTATTCTCGTGTATTAAGGGCAATGCTGTATTGATTATCCAGTTCTACGAAGAAGAAAAATCCAAACAGCACAATGTATCATTTATCCATGTAGATGTACTGCCAAACACTATATCCGGCCGTCAGTTGAACTGCTAAATTTCATCACTGATCCACGTCAAAGACTATGATTTATTGACTCTCATCACAAAATGTACCATGACAATGAAGGACCGCCACATATAAAGATATTTCGCATACACAGCTAGTTATTGCTGAAAATGATTTTAGTGTGGGCATATAATGGTGTCGAATTTCCCTTCGCAAATTACGAAAATAATTTATGGTGTCCAAACTATAAATCTTTGAACTTAATTGAGTTTGTGTTTACAACTTTATGAAATAATTTTAATAATCATATTTTACAAGACTCTCTCTCTCTCTCTCTCTCTCTCTCTCTCTCTCTCTCTCTAACAACTCTATGGTCATAAGCAACAGAACGAATCAAAGCCAACACGTTTTGCAAACTGTAACAGATAATTTAATTTGATTCATTAGTTTTGTCATTCATTTCTCTCGTGACCTGGCTGGTCGTTGAACGCCATTGATGACTTGGTGACAATCTCTCTCCATTATGCCCTTTTATCCACTGCACTATGCGACTTTGCGAAGTCCATGCCTGTCCACTATTTGATGTTTTCTTCCCATCGTTTCTTCTATCTGACCATTTTCGCTTTCCTCTCATTGTGCCCTGTAGGATAGTCTCTGACAGGCCAGATGAGCGTGAAATGTGACCATACCATCTTAGTTTGCGTTTCTTTACAGTGGGCAGCAGATCTTCATATAATCCAAATGCACTTTGGATTCCAATGCGAACCTCCTCATTAGAAATGTGGTCTAAGCATGAGATTTCAGGATCTATCTATAATATCTCCTCCCTAAGACATGGATTCTTCTCTCTAGCTCCGCTATCAAGGCCCATGTCTCACATGCGTACAGTAATATGGACATGACGAGGGAGCACGTAAGCTTAATCTTGGACCCACGCATGACGTTGCTGTCCTTCCAAATACGCTTCGTTTAGCCAGTGAAGCTGACGGCGAAATCCTGGAAAGTACCTCAGGTTTGGAACCTTCATCAGAGGCGATATGACCCAGGTATTTGAGGCTTGTGACTGTGTCCAACTTATGTCCACTTTCTCATTTTTCGTTTTGGATGTCACTCGGGTTGTTTGTCATTAATTTGTTGTTTATTTTAGCTCTCATCTCCTTAACATATCTTAGTGGTGCTTGGTTGAGACGGTTCACTAAGATTTGCAGTTTTTCGTCATCTCCTGCTAAGCTCTCATTATAATCAGCGAAGCGCACGATGGTGATTGTTCTGCCTCCAAGACAGGCACTGTCCTAATGGTCTTCCAGCTATCGGACTTGACATTTCCAGGTAGATGTTTGCAGAGAAGGGGTGAGAAGAGTCACTCCTGTCTAACTCCGACTGTGGTTCTCAACCAAGCTTTAATATTGCAATTGGCAAGAACTTCTCTAGTCGCTAAACCCTACAGGTTTACTATGGTTAGTTTTGCGTTTATGTTTTATATCAGCATGGAGGCCTACGATGCTGCATGCAATACCTTCTTGAAATCAACAAATATGTGATAGAGGTCCTGTTGATGCTGCAGATACTTTCTGCAGAGGATTCAAAGGTTGAAGATCTAATCTATAGTGTTACGTCCTGCTCTGAAATTCGCCTGTTCTTCTGCAATGATGTGCTCTGCTTTAGGTTTTTGTCTGTTCGGGATGATCTTAAGAATAACCTTGCTCGACTGATTGATGAGACTGCCTGTTTGATAGTTTTGGTAGAAGTACAGATTCCATTTGTTATGGAGAGTGGTGATCAGAGACTTGGCAATGGTATGGGTCATTCTCCTGTTTGCCAGATTTGCTGCAGAGTATTGTGAGATCTGTCAAGGAGGATCATCCTGACTGAGCCCATTATGCTGGTATATTATCTATAACTGTTGACTTCACTTTCATTAATGCATTTATTGCAACCTCTACTTCTTCCCTGAGGATCAGGTGGTCAACCTCTACTGTGGTCAGTGGGAAGGTGGGTTGTCCCTAGATGTATGCAGGTTGTGAAGCTCAGAACAGTATTCCGCCCATCTGTTAAGAATCTCTTGGTCTTCTGTGAGACTCTTGCCAGCCTTGTTCCAGATCGTTAAAGATCTGGCCTGTTTCTCTGTTGTCAGGTCTTTCACAAACTGGTATGCCTTTTTACTGTCATTCTGGTTCAGGTTTTTCTCGATTTCTTTACAATAGTCATGTAGCCAGCTTTCCTTATCTCTCTTTAAGCTTTTCTTAATCATGATGTTAATCTCCCTACTTTTTCTGTTCCTTCAAGGTCTCCGCGCTTTCTCCACAGTTTTCTCTACACATCACAGAGGTCGACGACATCTGCTGTGACTCAGACTTCTTTGTGTTACGATGTTTGCCTAGTATCTCAATGGCTTTGCCTATTACTACCGTGTTGAAGTTGATGATCACGGAGTCTACGTTTATTTCTTTGCGCCTAGAATTGTGAGTGATACAGATTTGCCTCCTATTTATGCCTCATATGCTTGTCCTACGCATCGATCTTTAAATTGTTCAAGTTCAAGCTGATTTTAACCTGTCTTGACTTCTTGATTTTACTCAATGTTTGATAGTCATCATTATTAGGTCAAGGTCGCTTCCTATTTCAGCTCTGAGAAGCTACGTGTTCTGGCAGTGTTGAGGCTAGGCCGGAAACAATTTAATTATCAATGTTATATAATGAAAATTTTAAAGGAAGTTATGGTATTATGTATTGTGTCCAAATTAATCCTGAACGGATTCTATTAAAGTTCAAAATAATGAAAGGTTCCGTATAAATTTCACATCCACTAATATGCTGGTTCCCCAACAGTCCTTACGGGTCAAAAGGGCGTTGCCCAGAATTCCTTTGGATAATTCATAATAGCCCCACAATAATAAAATAGTCCAATGAGCATGTTATATTTCCCCTCAGTAATCTAAACAAGTGTTTTTTATCCTCTGAAATAATATCTAAATAGATGATACAATACGTGTGCAGACTAGATGTTATTACAAGAACACAAGAAATAGGAATGAGATAATTGTACACATCTAGCTACTTATATAAAGATAAAGGGTAAAACAAACATAATATCACTACTCCTTCATAACAAAATCACAAATTTTCAACAACGTAGAAGAACTCACCGGATTTATCCCATCCAATTGGAATTAACTTAATTCTTCTAAAATATCACCTCACCGACATGTCCATTGGGAAACATCCTGAAACTTGTCAACATATTTACTAATAATTGTATTATTAGTAACTGGAAACGCGTAGTAAGAATCTATTTATAGATCTTACGCAATGTACGTTATTAACATCTTAAAACAGACCCTTTACACGTGCACCAAACCCTGTTATAGACAATCACTACAATTTACAGTAATCAATAAAAATTACAAATATATGAATATACAAAACATCTCTCACAATGTCTTATTTATTCAATCTATGTTTTATTTGATTTTCATTTACATAATTTTTTCTTTAGTGTACTTCACTTGTTTGATAATAATAATGTAGTACTTCTACTAATGAAGACGAAGACGATGATGATGATAGTCATTATAATGATAAATATTAAAATCTTCAACGTTATCATCGTCAACATCATAATCAAGGAATAATTTCGATGATGATGGTGATGATGATGATGATGATGACAGAATGATAAATTTAATCACCATAATGCTACTACTAACACTGATAGTAATAGTGAGTATTTGTAATACAGACCACTGAGCCATGATACATATTCATACAAAAAGGTCAGTTAGTGTGAATCAGAAGAACACCCTGTCTGTTGGAAATGCTATTCTGGTAACTAATCATGATTATATTTTCCTATAAAGCGAAATACATACATACATTAAAGAGTAACCCTAAGGCATGCAATGAATAAATAAGTTTGGTGGCATTAATATTAAGGTTGATATAGTCCATGTAACAGGAGCGGACAATAAAACAGTTTATCTAATCTAAGGCTTTATTAGTAAGCATTGTTAAATTAGTGCTCTGCATTCTTCTAGTTTCACTTGAATAGAGTCTTAAATTTTTATAGTGTTTGAATTTTATATAAACAAGAGAGTAAATATTTTCTCCGAATAGAAATTCTAGATAGTTTTGACAAGTTAATTGAATTCATAAAACTTAAAAATAGCCTCACATATCAAACGAAGCATTTTAAAAAATGTATTTTCATCATACATCCCCTGGCGATACCAAATATTGCCAAACAGTATGGACTTTATAACATTTTTTAGCTACAATTTTCTCAACTTAGTTGTAATTTGTAACATTACTTAGAATATCGGTCTTCTGGCAGTTTTCATACATTCGTATCTTATAATTTGCATACGAATTCCTTCTTATTCATTATATACGATTTCGTTTAGAGTAGACTTAGATCTACCAAGAATATATTTACAAAATGACAAATGAACTTCATCAATATCGTTGGCATCATAACACCCTAAAAATACCAGGGAAACAGGACAATTAAACACATGTGCAATGCTATTGTTGGACTTAACACATGCTTTTAAATAATGCTAACTTGCCTTTAATAATTCTCAACAATGTTATACTATTATTATAGTTAACGTACGTTTGCTACCATGAAAACCTCTCCACTCTATTATTTGTAATCGATGGAAAAACTTTGCTTCTGTTTGAGGGTTCATTTGCATCACATTTCTTTATAATTGATTTAATGATAGTTTTTGACCATCTTTTTTGAAAATCTCCAATATCAAATAGTTCATTATGCAATAATAATGTTGTTGGTACAATTATTATTTTTTCATTACTCTTGTTCATAACGTAGATATCTACTACTTTGCGTCCAGAGTCACTTGCAACTTTCTGTTCTAATTCACCTATGTAATCAGGAGAAAATACAATGGATATATGTATGTATTCCAGTCTATTATCTTTGTCAAAGGGCGATATATTTTGTAAAATCTGTACGCCAGGTACAATGTAATATATTGCCGAGGCCCAGTTATCATGATTACGTGTAAATTCCTCTCTACCCACAGCTACCATTAGCGATCCTTAGCCAAGTTATCTGAAACAGATGTACACTTTTTTTATTCCATAACGAGTTATCTCGCTTACGTTTTGATTAGTCCGACCATACATGTCTTCAAGTAGGCATATAACATCGCTATATTTCCCAAGATATGCATCAGTAACGTATAAGTATTACCATCACCCAAATTACCATTTTATTGTCAGTATACTTCGCTTTAATCTAAGTTATCTCGTTTTCTACAAACATGTAGATATTGTAAAGAACTTACTAAACAATTAGAACAATTCGCTTCATACGTATTGTGTAGGTCTCGACCGGAATCCAACCTTTCGTATAAAAGGACAGCATCATTTCTGACCTCATTAAATACATAGGTGTAATAATAAAACGATGGTAAATATCATGTATTATTATTATTATTATTATTATTATTGCACCGCTCCAATGGCCTAGTGGTTAGAGCGTCCGCTTCGGATACGGGAGGTCGCGGGTTCGAACCCCGGCCGAGTCATACCAAAGACTTACAAAATTGGTACTAACAGCTGCCTCGCTTGGCGCTCAGCATTAAGAGTCTAGTATTAGGACTGGTTGGCCTGGTGTTAGGATAATGTGACTGGGTGGGACATCATGACACATGTCTGCGGCATGATGCCCCAGTGCCAGACATCACAATAAACTGTCACACTGCAGACGTCGTAGCGATATGACGGAAACATTGTTAAAGCTACGTTAAAAATCTAAATCACACACACGCATTATTACTAGTAATATTAATAGTAGCTGTAGTATTATCGCCGACATGATTAAGGAGCATCGCTAAAGATGATTTTAACATTTAATACAATTGGTAAGGGTCTAAACAATTCCTGTTCTTGTTTTTGCTTCTTATTAAAATTGCCAAAACAATAACCAGAAATAACTCATGTATAGAAAAGAACTTATCATCTATCAATAAGATGCACTAATTTGTATGCAAGCTAGCAGCATTATAGCACTATACAGAGTGTCCTCATTGCACAGTGATGATAATGAGTGGGTCACCTGTAGCAGATACTTATTTTTATCTTATAGCTTTACACCACCGATGTAATTTCTATTGCGACATGTAATGCAGGTCATCGACCCAAAAGAGATACAAACTTAGCCTACGGCACATCATAAGAGAAATGAACATGCTTCACACTGACGAATATAAGAAGATCATGAAATGTAAATACAATCTTTTTCGATGAAAGGTAATGACAGTGACACATAACTGTTAAGTTTTAGTACAATAAGATACTTTTTTAAGCACATATATTAGATAAACAATATAGAACTTATGTATATTAAAAGTAACAGTATTAACTTGGAAGATTTAAAGTACTTACTTCAAATTCTTTCTAACTTCCAAGACCTTACTAATTAAAACTCCTAATTTTGACATGACAAGATCTGGATCAAAATGTTTCTGTATTTGGATATGTATTCACTTATGAAGATATAAAATATTTTCTTCGTTTAACAACGATGGAACAAGTTCTACTAAGTTGATATTCGTTTTCCGTTTCAGCATTACATTACATTATTATCTTATTCTATCACCAAAACAAATATCCTCGATTCATCCTTTATTATCTCTTATCTAGCTTCTCTTTACATAGTTACCATGTTTTTTTTTCCACTATGTATCATCTAAACGGTGTATGTGGTTAGACATAAAATCATCTTTCGTGCGCTTTTGAAAATTTGATGTGTCTATATCAATACTTTTGCTTCTTAATTTCTTGTGTACCCCGGGTGGCCGAGTTTTCTACAGCGATCGTTTGTAAAGATCACTGCCATTTCACGTCTGTCCGTGTTCGTTCGTGTATCGGGTTCGTGATGTGAGTATTTACCTATCACTCACAGTTTTCAGCCCATATCAGTTAAAGGTAGTTACGTTATTTCGGGCATACGTAAGCTGCTATTTTAGTATTCGAAACTAATATCTAAATATCTGAATATATATATATATATATATATATATATATATATATATATATATATATATATATATATATATATATATATATATATATATAATTTTGATATTAATTTTACCATCTTACCCTATTTATAATTGACATATAAATTTACATTTGGAGTATATTTCAATATTTCAGATATAGGTTTGCAAAATGACGCTCGAAACGTTTGGTACTTCACAAGAACCCCATTTATATGATTCATAGCTAGGAATACATACATTGTTATATAAGAAATCAAGTAACACATTTTTGCAAGGCAATAGTCCAAAATCACAACAACTTACTTTCCAAACAATGAACAGACATTTGAAGCTGCTAAGGCTAGTGTTTCATGACACATGCATCACGAGTTAATGTAACAATTACACGACCTGAATGAATGTAATGCGATCCAGTTAAATCGTTAGCAGACCCGTCTACAATTCCACAAAGCTACTGAGGTAACCTTCTTTACGAAATAGAACGATTTTGCTATTTGCAAGATTAATGAACAGTTCTCATTAAATCCAATGTTGTTTTACAAGATATTAACTATTGTAAAGTTGTCATATTCAGTTCCTTCGTTTAGATTATACGCAAACATTAATACAAACAACTCTGTTGCTTCTAGTGATTATTCATTAACATCCTCTGCTATGTAATGTCTCTGGTAGTTCAAACACAGAGAAAATTAAGTGCGACAAAAATACATCCTTTGCATAGCCTGAATAATCAGATACATTACTCAGGATAGGCAGAAGCCTTCATGTTCTTCTAACACACCTTACTCATTATATGTATATTTATACTAATGTTATCTTTTATCAGTTTATGATAAAATCGTTTCTTTCCACCCACTTATAAGCCTCTTTAAAATCATTAAAAAAAAATGTACAACGTCAATTCCATACACCATACGTTCTTACAGACTAATGTATAAAGATGTAAACTTATTATCAATTGTTGAATTCCTTATCTTAAACCATCCCGTTCTTGGTACAAGTACTCTTTCTCCTTCAAATATTTATTTTGCGTGTTATGCAAAGTAGTTGCACTTAGTTCCATAAGAACTGGTAGTTATGCTTAAGCTTTTGCACCACTACTACCTCTATTACTACTAACACGGTCTCAGTAGAGAAAAGTGAGGCTGGTATGAAACTGATAGGAAAGAAAATAATTCACGGTGGAATAACGGGCACTTTCGTACTTGTTATTTATTTAAATCATATTTTCCATGCGTACGTATCTGCAGTAGCCATAAGGTCTTCTCAGGTCATTTCATATGTACCTTAATGCAATGATTAAGATTTTGAGCTGAAATGGTTGACAAGTTTTACGTTGACCTTGCTCCTGGTATGACTAATATGATTGTTCATTCATCATCTAAAGTCAACTGTTTTTCTATAATCTGGGAGGGCACCAATCGTGTACGTCAGGACGTAAATGGTGTTGTGACTTTCAGATCCTAACGATTGGCTGGCATTTTAGTGACTCCAGATGACGGGCATTTCAAAAGTAGCATTGCATATGTATTTCATGCTTTCGTTAAGTACACTGAGTTCGACTGAATATGGTGGTCCAATATGTACTTAGTCGTCGATAAGCGACGATAGGTGGCTATTCTAAGCGGAGACATGAGTGTGCTTGCCTCTCTGGATAATCTATGTAATGTTCGAGCTAGGGTGGTATGCTTTTATGAAACAAATATTGTTGCTGGCTTATTATATGTGTAAATTGCTTCGGTCAATGACTGCGGCTATTTCTGTTGTTAGCTGGATAGTATTGTTGTTGTGTACCCTTGCTTTATGAGAGTCCATTGAATTCCTTAAGTATTTTGCTGAGCATGTCTTCGTTAAGAAATACATTTTACGTGAGCACATAGAATGTGTGCCTCCTAACCAAGAAATTTGCCGTATATTGTCTACAGGCTGCTGGAACTTACGTCCATTGATTATATAAACACTGTAGATAAATCCCCCCAAAAATATGTACACATACCGTTACAACGAACCATATTCTTGAAGGTTACTTGGTATAAATTCAGTTTCAAGGTTTTCATCCATCCCAAATTCGTTTATCCTCTCACTCCATATTTCTGCGTATTTTGTTCCTTTTGCATGAGAGGGGAGGGAGACGGAAAGCGGAAAGAATTTAGATAAAATTGTGTTCCATCTTAAATTCATTTAGAAAACCAATTCTACCTGTCATTTTGGTGACAAATACACACGCGCATATAAGGGAAGGGAATAGTTATATATGCTCAAGGGCCTCTATGAACGTGTCCATCGTTGACAAACTTTCTAGCTTTAACTTCTTTTCCAGACATCTATAGAAATACTCAGAAGCCTGAAACAAAGAAATAAATAAAGCCGTGTACGGTTACATAGCTCATTCAAACAATTTAGGTAAACGTTTGGATATTAAGACGGTAGGACAGGAACAATAATAGAGGAAAGCCTATGTTGAACCCATACTCTAGTAGCAAGGACTTAGGCAGACTACATGTTTGTTATCTTAATACATATGATTGATTGCCTCCCTTGTCTGTATTCTCGTATCATCTTTAAGCTGAATAAAAAGTGGAAAGAACTCATGAAAATTGTACAGGGTGTTATCATTTACGGCAGTGCTCAAATATTTATGCCGTTAGCTGCCATATCAAAAGAACACAATTCAAAACTAACTTTAGCAATGCACGCGCAAGGGTAACTCAGTAGAAGACATGACACTAAATACGATTATACGGTATATGAGGTCATACTCACTTCGATAATTTGGGTTGTCTTCCAATCCTATTGTGCACCATTTAATAGAATGAGTTACTCTTAGAAAGGTAAAGGGTAACATATTCGTGAGCATGTGATAGCAAGACAAATATAAGTTTAACCTTTTATGTTAGAAATATAATAATTAAAGTAGCTCCTTCTCTAATAATAATAATAATACAAATAATAATATTAATAATAATAAGAATAAGAGGAAGAATATACAAATATAAATATAATATAAATTATACATATTACAGCAATTTCGTATACCTTGTCTTTCATTCTAACCAGGGCTGCAAGGTCTTTTCCGGTCAAGTGTCCGAATACTTCCCTGTTATAAAACAAAAATCATATTAAACCAATTTCAGCTAATTATGCGTGATTGTAAGCTCTTTTTATTTGGCAAATCTCAAAGAATAGACATATCAATAATCACCATTTCAATAATGAATGTATGTATGTATATATATATATATATATATATATATATATATATATATAGATAAGTATATAGAGAGAGAGAGAGAGAGAGAGAGACAGAGAGACAGACAGACAGACAGACAGACAGACAGAGACAGAGACAGAGAGAGACAGAGAGATACTTACCTGTACATTGAAATCACCCTATAAAAAGCCCCTAGCTCAGAGATTCTTTTGATGTGTGTAATTCGGTTAGAGATAATAATCATCTCTACGTCCAAATGGTAGGGATCACATAGTCCTTCTTTTATTAACTATGTAAACGTTTTCGTAAGTTGCACAGAACTAAGCTCAATTCAGAAACTTTAAATAAATTCTTAAAACTTGAAAACTAGATTCCTGTGACATACGTTCATTGATGGCGGGAGGTTATCTTCTAAATTTGCGATGACAGTACATACCACACTACCAAAACAAAGCTAAAGGTTTTGTGACTAAATACAAAAGTGTTGGAGAAAGTAAGCTAAATGCAACAGTAGACGTAATTTGCTTGAGCTTGACATAAGGTTCACTGAAATCATAATATGACGATGTCTAGTAATATCCACGAAGATGAATACTCGATACAAGTTTCATGATTGTACATACAGCAGTGTGGAAAAAAAAAACTAAACTAAAACATTTTTTTAAAAATACTTAAGAGAATCAATGAAAATAACGCGGGCAGAATCGTGAGCATTGCTTTAGGCCTACGCTGCAAGCAAAATGAATATCGATTGTCTTTAAGTTGTCTTATTTACGTAGCTTCTTGCATAAGATAAACTCCGAAAAGACAGATATCTTGCAAAGACCCATGATGAAACAATCATAACATTATAATTCTCAATATATTTTATATCGGGTTAAAATAGTCTATGATATGTAGCAAGCACCTGTTTTCTTACGTTCTTTTGGAACAGTTATAATATAAATGGCAAATGCTACGTTGAAAAATGCGGTACCAAACAATGAATCAAGGCTATATCAAGTGCTAATATTTAAATAGAAATCTCAAATGTAAGTGAAAAAGGATTGTCTCACTTGGACAAGTTGTATTGGTCAAGCCAATCGTTCACTTGCTTCTGTGTCCATTCCCTTAGGTTGGCTAAAGATGATTGATGATTGGGTCGTGCAACAGACCTGGGCATGATTGATACGGGTCCTGCATCAACAGTGTCCTCATACTGAGGAAAAATTAAGAAAACTTTATATTAGTATTTATCACTATATAACAAACGCCTGTGAATAAATCCAATTCACATCTACATTCATGGCTCACCACGGCAATCTCCCACACATTTTTTATTATATGGCCCCTTCTAACACGATCCTTGGAACAAGAGATCCCTTTAGGGACCATGACCCACGGGTTGTAACCTAAATTCCATTTCATCTTATGAGTCTTCCTGCTAAAGAGTTATAAAAACATATTCAAAAATACGTTAGTTATAAGTTTGGTATACTATACGGTTGATTCCTTCCCAGTTACCACCCACAGATGGAAAAGCAATATAAGGTCAACCGATGATGGCCATTTCAACGCATGGGCTACCAATTATAGTAAGATTAACAAATGGGCAACCGATTTTGGCAAGGGTCATACGTGCAACCAACGATTATCTGGTCAACACATGCGGAACAACTGTTGACAGGTCAACACATAACAACCAAGCATTACAAGGTCAACACATAGCAAACAACGATTTTCACGAAAACGCATTGGCAAAAATTGTAGTAAGAGCAACACATGACAACTAATGATGTTCAGGTCAACACTTGGACAAAAATGGTGGGTAGATCAACACGTGGGCAGCGAATGATGGTCAGGTCAACACATGCGCAATCAGTGATAGTTAAAGCCCCACATAACAACTAATGATGGTCACGTCAACATATGGGCAAACGGTGATAGTCAGGTCAACGTATGGGAAACTAATATGGTGATGTCAACAAATTTGCAGCCAGTGAGTACCAGGTCAACAGACTGGCAACCTGCGATGGTCAAGTCAATAAATAGATGACCAGTGATAGCGAGGTCGACTATTGGGCAACCAATGATGGTATGGCCAATACATGGAAAACCAAATATAGTCATGTCAGCACAAGGCAACCAATGATGACAAAGTCAACAAAATATAGACAGCCAATAACAGCCATGCCAACACATAAGCAAAAGGATGGTCTGGGCAACGCATGACAACCAATGATGGTTCTGTCAACGCAAGGGCAGCCAATGATGACAAGACCGACATATGGACAACCAATGATGGTCATGTCAACATTTTGTGTAGCCAATGATGATCAGGTCAACACATGGCAAACTGTCATGGTCAGGTCAACAAATGGCCAGCGATGATCAAGTCAATACATGGGCAACCAATGATCGTCAGGTTAACACATGGGCAACAAATGATATTGAAGTGAAAATCATGGCTACCCAGTGACATTAAGGTCAACAAATGGGCACCCGAAGCATTTATGGTCAATATGTGGGCAAGAAATGATGGTAAGCTCATCACATGGGCGACCAATGATGGTGAGGTCAGCACATGGACAAGCAAAGGTTGATAAGGTCAACATATAGCAAACAACGTTGGTCAGGTCAACACATTGGCAATCAGTGATAGTTCAAGCTATGTGAATTTGATTATAGTCAGGACAACACATGGGAAACTAATTATGGTAAGGTCAAAAAGTGCGCAGCGAATGATGGTTAGGTTGGTACATTGGTAGCAAATGATAGGTCAACTTTTGGGTGAAAAATGTAGGTAAGGTCAACACATAGGCGACCAATGATGGTAGAGTCAACACATCAGCAACCCATGGTGATCTGGTCAACATATGGGCAACCAATGATGCTCATGTCAACACATGGGAAACAAATGACGGTAAGGTCAAAACACGGACAACCATTCATGGTAAGTTCAGCAGTAAAAGTGCCGCCAACGATAGTTTACCACATGGGCGTCTTCTTATTGTGGAAGCAACAAATAATTGTCAGGTAATCAAATAAGTATCCAATGATGTTCTGGTCAACACGTGGGCAACCAATGATGGTCAGTTCAAGGCATGGGCTTCCATTGATGGTTAAGTCAACACATTTGCAGTCGACGATTGTTAGGTCAACACATCAGCAATCAATGATATTCAGGCAAACACATGGGCAACAAATGTATCCAGTTTAGCAACAAAATATATATTTACACAGCAATTAGAATAAGTTATGTTTTCGAACAGACGGTAGGACCATCAGACAATGCCCACATCGCTAATGCCTAGGAAGAATAGAGTAAAACAATTTATTATAGATTAGAACATACTGAAACATGTGATACCTACTGCATGGCGCAACCAAAAAGATTACAGGTTTCAATTCAAGCTAAAGGAAACATTGTATTGCAATAGCTACTGCTACATGTTAGAACTTGTTATCATATGCAAATACAAGGAACAATGTTGTGATCAAAGAGCATTGATCACATTAACAGTTGTTTTGTCCTATAAAAAGAAAGATATTTCAATCAAAATCACCTTATAAATTACCACTCCACGTGGTGGCAGTTTAGTAACAGACCCGACGATGTTACATGCGCAACCCTCTGATCTACGTCTACTGCGCTGGTATCGCTATTGGAATCCCATTAAAAAGACCACAACCCCAAACCCCACTCATAAATGTTGCGAATTAGGAAACTCCACTTCAGAATGATTCACGTTGTGACATCGTATGCTGTTTTACACATCAAATATTCGTTAGCCAAAACTGATCCTATTATGTATGACAGCTCATTTTCAAATACATATGATTCTATTTTGAATATGTTTCGCAGCAAGAAAGAGAGAGGCATAACAATACATTTAATTTATTCAAGGTAGACGTCAATTTCAAAGGAATACTAGATGCAATCGGGAACAATTTCGCCAAAATATCAGTCATACAACATTAATTTAAATCTTTGCTTTCCTATGAGCAATAATTTTTATATACATTTTGAGCCAGGTGCATTTTAGCAACAGTTTCGCATAAAATTAGTTTTAAGTGAGTTTTTTGTTTGTTTCGAAACATGAATAGCAAAATTTCAATATGAATTTCCTCTACAATAATCTGCTTAAAACGAAAGTCAGATTTATGCTGTGCAGTTATGTCAGACGTCTGATGTTAATGCACAGTTGATCCATTACATACATACATACTGTTGTGAATGCTTGAAGGTGGAGTTCGCCATATCATAACATCACTATTCTGAAAATAATGCACGGACTTTAATTTTGACACTGGACTCCGCATGGATATGCAGCGAACGACTTGGCAGATAACAGACGTTGCATGCACTACAAATATATGTATAAATGTGGGTAGCCTGTTAATAATGAAGACTTGAAAAATTACTACAACATAAAGAAAGGAAAACAGATAGGACGTTGCCGAAGTTTTGTCCTATAGAGAGAAATGTATTTCGTTTCAATATGTTTTACAACTATATTGAGGCGTCTAATGTATTTTCTTACAGTTTCTTTGATGATGATAACATCGTTTGTCTCTGATCCTTCTTCACAAAACAGGACTGCTATCCGTTTGAGAAGTTCCTTAAACTTTGCTTCAAAATCGTACTTTCCACTGAAGTCATAAAATAGTTCAGCTCCCACAATGAATCCTAGCCATCCATTTGGTTTGTAGTCTTTTTCCATTTTAAGTGGCACTACTTTCTTCTGCAATTGGTATGCGTATTCAGCCTCTGAAATACACAAATTTATAGATTCTTACTGTGTATACTCAATGAAATCTTTAGTTGTGGTAACATAAAACGCCATGAAACTCCCAAACAGACACTGCGTTATTTTCAAATAATCTACATCACTGCACCCATTCTATGAAACTATTGGCAGCTCTATGGTTATTTTCGAGCAAATATCCAAATTGGAGTATGGGGTGGGCATTCATAGTGTGTAATCAATTTCTAATGAAAACATAGTACCTAAACCTGCTCTGGTTACTAATCTTGACTCTTGACGATTTCAACCTAATTTCGTAACACTGCTTGCGTTTAAATAGCATTTGTCAATGAAAACCATTCAATAATTTTCATGATAAATGAAACTAGTTCCGGTTTTATAAAACACATAATCCAAATGCAGACCAAACCACTAGTATAAACGATTCACAAATGTAAAAAAAAATAATAAAAATAAAAGCATTGTAATGTCGTGGAACTCAAATCAGGTCATCTGCATAAAAAATACAAATACGCCTCCGTTCTTATCTCATGTAGTTTTTGTTTAATTGTTTTGAGAATGTTTTAGTTAGAAAAGTGTAAACTGTATAAATATTTATGTAGTGAGATGAACGTATACTCAGCTGATCTATATAAGCACATGCCTTTACTTACCATATACAACGTGCTTTTTGCACAAATTTTAATAACAACAGAAGTTCAACAGATGAATTTTCTCACTGACTGACAGAAGGGGACGAAGATGCCCTACTTGCAGTGTACTTTCGTTTTCGTTTTACAGGTCTAGTAGTCTTGTTTGAGCAGCTTATCGATCCTTATAGTGGTTCTTGATAGCTTGCATTAGTTTTTTTATAAGTAACATTTACCTGGCGGTGAAATAATGTATTCACCTTTAAATGGTGTTGACTGAGGAGGTCATGTTCGTGTTTGTTTCTGTCCACAGTAAATAAGAAAACAACAACAACATCTTCTTATCAAATTGAGAAAGATAAGTGCCTGTAGAGGAGTTGGCTTTTGTTTGTTTGTCATTGTATTAGAAGCTAACTCCTCGTTTATTTCATTTTTAACAATTATCTGCCCTCAAATGACCTAACCAACAGCAGTCGTGAGGTTATTGGCTTGTTGGTCCTTGTAGATCCATCCGCTAACGAACCGGAGCACTATGATGCTATTGGAGAGTATACATTAATTGTAAATCACTTCTAAACAGGGGTCTTGAGAATATTAAATATAGAATAATCAGCACTTGGTACAGCGGTGTCAATTCTATTTAAAAATAAAAAAATATAATACTGTCTATAGTTTACCGTACCTACGATCTCAACAAATGGGACTTTCCTTGCACAGTCTGGATTTTATTAACATGACTTATAGTATACTTATTCTATCTGGACTTAGTCAACTTAAATTTTTAAATATTGCTTAGTGAAACTCAGTTTCTGGTTCAATTAGATCTGAGCTCGTATAGGTTCACTAATCAATTCTTTCTTATAGCGGTACATATTTCATAGTATACCTTTTTTACAATTATTGCTGTCCTTGTACTTTTGTGACATACATATCAGCACTACATGTGCCATTTCCACAGCCTCTGCCATGGCTTGAAGGGTAGAACCACCCATGTTGTCAATGTCCATCCACACAGAGTATCCATTGGCCTTCAGTTTATCTCTTATCTTTATAAGGTCCTTCTGGTGACTCCAGTTGTAGCTGATCATGATGTGTCCCTTCTTGCTTTTAGTGCCAATGACACCAATTCTGCTCTGTTGTTTTACTGCAGCTCGAACTTTATCCCAGTTGGAATATGATTTCACTAGAAACAAAAATGCAGATAAATAATATAAACAAATTATATGACTTTTCAAAATGCTTTTGACGCATGCAGACAGACTTGTTATGATAATAAAGTGGTTATGGGCAAATCACTTCTAGTGATAGCATCGAATTAAAATATATTTCATGACATCAATAGCAAAGATAAGAATTTTCTAAATATATATTTATCTGAAATGCAATATATTTACATTAGAGAGAGGAGTAAAATAATAACAACAAACCAAGCAAACAAAATACAATTAATGTTTAATATGTTTGTTTGGGAAAGACAACCTAATGTAATGTTACAACACAAATATGCAGCTATATACAAAACATAATCTCTTTACGTCACATTGTTAAGTAGCGTCATTAAACATTACTGAATATATGGTGTTTAAAAATTATTGTTTTAATCTGGAGAATTATTTTCATCAAAAATTCTGGTATATCTTTATATACATTCAGACGACACTGGCGGATAAGTTTACCCCCACTCAACCCAAGAATAAACAAATCAATAAATACATTTATGATATAAAAATGAATTTGATAGTTTATAATTTAAAAATACCAGATACATAACCCAGATATAAATTCTTAAAATGAAGATATGTGTAGTGGTAAGCTAAATCTCTTCGTTGTAGTTATGTACTTATGGGAGGCCTTGTAGATCTCCTCGCTGACCTAAGTCTATTGCAGTGGGTCACACATTAATATCGAAGTTATATATCTTTAATATGGGTCAATACTCCTATTGGTCGCTTGCTGAGAATACCATAGTTTACAGTCTACGAGAAAAGCACTGCGATATCTGTTTCTCCGCATGAACATATGGTGCTTTTATGTCTGGAATTGATAAAGAGGACAGGTTAGTGAATATATCAGCTTCCAAGAAGTCTTGGAGTTTATTGCTAATTTGTTAAAATACTCGAGTGCCGTGGTTCTACTGCGCTACAAATCCGTATCTAATATCTCTGATTATAGCTCTGTGTAAAGAAAACAAAAACGTTATTTTAAAAAGCAGTATATATTTTCCCTCGCCGAATTAATTTTCTAAAATTATTGTGCATCAAAGGAGGATCTTTGGAACTAATTGCTTTTCTTTGTGGAGGTGGGGGAATAGCCGAATGGGCAACATCTAACATATTGAGAGAATCCTTGTACACCCCTGTTCATCTATCGAACGATTCGAAACTGACTGTCAGCTCAATGCAACAAGGCTCTGTACAAGTCTTTGCTGCTTGAGAGTCCCATACTTTTCGTCCGAAGCTATATTGCCGAGCATTCATCAAGTTTGTGGAACAATAAAGGGGGTTATGAACGCTACAAAATAAGATTTAGACTCCTTTTTATAACAACTTAATGTGTCACTCTCAAGTATTAAATCGATCATTATGGATCTATGATTGGAAATTCTTGTAGGCTTAACTGGTAGGCTGCCGATATGTTGCTGAGATGACTTTGTTAGAGTACTATGCTAACTTGAAATAGTTAAAAGTTGATGGGATAAATAATGCTTTTAGACGGTTATCTTCATCTAATTTTAAAAAATGTTTTTCATCTCTTTAAACATCTCATTCGTTTGAATACTCGTCCCACAACCTCGTCATGAAATTGAATAAAATTTGTAAGAGCAGTTTTCCAGATATTTGTATATCTTTTGTTCATTTTTCAAATTGCTGACGGGTTTTGTGTCCTGTATCTTTTGCACACTTTTCCATCTGCTGACGCGTTTTATGTACTTTATCTTTTGTTCAAGGGTGCTAGTCAGTACCTCATTAATAAATATTTTCCATATGTTTTGTTTGGCTCTGTCTTTTTTTTATTGAACCCATAGATTCAGAATATACTGACTCATCATCTGGAGATGGAGCGCTTCCAATGCCAGGTTTGAAACTTTCCTTTTAATTCAATATCTCTTTTTCATGTTGTGGGAGGAGAACTTCGCTACTATCGGTCTTGATCATAAGGTTTCTGTGTCTCTAAGTCTGTGAGAACTACAAAGCCCAAAGTAAGGGACAACATCCTCAATTTTAGCATTAAGATTCAAATCAATATCACCAGTTCTTTCATCTTTTCTTTTCATGGATCCCATATATTCGTACGCTGTTCCTAAGGCTGTACCATTGAAGTTCTTCGTTCCGAGAATCGGTATGGGACGAATGATTTAAGCAACATTCTAGTGGGATTGTCTTCAATCCTCTCATTCAACTCTTGTTGTAACTCGGCAATTTTGTTTTCAAACGCACAGCAGAACTAACTGCATTCGCAAATCAGACTCAGCACCCGTTGATTTGAAATGCTAAGATAAGCCAACTTACCATATCTTCACATGAGATAGGGCTTTATTTGGCCATATTTGTATTTGCAACACTGTGCGGAGTTAGGAGTTTTATCAATTGAAAAATATTCACAGTGACTGTCTGTTCGAAAATACTTTGATATTTGACTTTCTTTTGCTGCTGAACTAGACGAGGAGATGTCAAACATTTAACACACCTTGTCTTCAGCTTTGTCATGTGAACATGTCCTTTCCATAAAACATCATAAAAATCCGATAGACTTAATTATCATGGAAACATAACATGTACTTACTTGTCTGACATAAAAAACTGTCAAGTTGTGCTGAACAGGCCTCGTTTGGATTGATACAGAAAAATAATGTACCAAGTTTCCTTTGGCACCTTCAAATAGACCTAAATGGTAACCTCGATTTATCAATCGCTTGTCTGACAGAATCAAATCTTGTCAAGGTTTACTACACCAAATCATTCAAAAATAAAGATCTAATAATCAGTTAAATGACTTGAATGGGCATGTTTTCTCTCACGCCAGAGGTATCTGCCTAAGGTTGGTTTGACTGAACATGCTTCAGACCGTTTGGTCTAAAACGGTATGTGTTCATGAACATGAACATGTGAGTGCTTCTGCCGATGCCTACTTAAAATGTGACATTTGAAATACGTTTAACTACATTAATACCTTTTTCTGCATATTTATCATTCTTTTGCAACTGTCCACGAAGGAGCCACAGCGTTCCATCAACTGCCTCCTGGATGGTCTTGTCCTCCCATTTTTCCTTGAGACGGATCAACATCTCGACAATATTCAGCTCTTTGTCCTCCAGTATTTTGGTCTGGTTGCCCTTATCGAAAGCAAGAAAGCAAATTGCCCCCACCGCCTCTGCATATTGAAACAATTAATACAATAAATCAGGATCACTATGTGCTAGAAGTTTACTCTCTCTCTCTCT
>JAECUM010055689.1:0-27539 GCA_016617855.1 Megalonaias nervosa | reverse complement strand
CACATGATGTCCCATGAATTAAGCACTTGAAATAAATTTATGTGCAATGATTAAAAACAAGAATGTGATCACGAAAAACCACTAAAGCTATGAATTCTTTTCTTGATGGTTACCACAAACAACCAAGTTCAAAATCTCATGATGATCCGTATTGGAAAACAATAGGAGCTCACAAAGGATATCCACTTACTAATATCTACAAGTTCAAATTACAGGATTATAACATGTTATCTAAATGTATCATACCAGATTGCTTGGACCTTCTGCTGTATCAACATAATTATATTTCAGAGCATTAGAGCACCAACAGAAATATAATTTTATAAATCCACAAGTGTTTCACATGAAAATAAATGAAATCACTGTTGATGCTAACATCTATACTTTAAAAATTGTTTTAAAATACATCGGTTATAATTTTATCCCATCACATTAAACTGAGTTAATTTTCTGTCAAAACATATTGTTCCAGTATATATAAATCATATTTATTTAATGACACAGTATTCTGTTTGTGATTTGATGCGTTCCTGAGATGGTCACAATTAAACTTGTTTACATTCCGTTAATAGCTACAATTCATATACTATATAGCTGTAATGGTGAGGTTAACAATTTTACGCAATGTTTGCTATTCTTGTAGATGATCTTAACTGGTAGCTGTTGCTGTTCAAACAAATTAGTATGTTACAATAATATATTTGTCAGTGCGAACTCAAGATCCTAATTTTAATGTTTCATATTGTCTGTATTGGTTTCTTTACATTGCTTTCATGGTAAACAGTTGAACAATTCCTGTTTAAGATGGATCAATGTTTGATGACATTAAACCTGAAAGTAAAATGGAATATTTTTTATAGGTAAAAACTGCAAGTCAAGTGTGAAAGCAATAAAGAAGAAAATTACAAGAGTATCGTGGTCTAAGGAGGAGAAGGCAGCTGTAGAAAGACAGCTGGGACAATTTATAAGAACTGCATCACTGCCAGGAAAAGCAGCATGTAAAGAGGTAAGAGAAAGGAACCTATTCTGGCGAGGCATTCATGGAGCCAGATTAATTTTTTTTTAAATAAAAGATTCAAAATCTAAAGCTATGTTAAAGTTAAACAACTAAGAACATTTACTTTAAAAAATCAAGCGGATGATAAATATTTGCTGTCCTATAAGTTGATAATATTGGATCAAAACGTCTGGGCTTCATTTTATACTCCAAATAGATATGTACATGGATTATGTCTTTCAAATCGTTTTATCATTCATTGTGTAATTTTTTATGTAAAATTTTGTTCTCCAAAAGTATGAAAAATAATGTGTACAATAATTATCATTATGGAAAGAGATTGTGTAACAAAATTAGGGCCCAACATTGAGAAGGATTTTAAAATATATATATGATTTTCAGTATTAAATTCACGTGCAACAGATGTAATTGAGCTGAAGCAGTATGTACTAGTAATATACGTTGTTTAAATTGGATTACATATCTGTGCATCAGAACATGAATTACCGTGACAAAAACAGATATTCCATCGCATTTTTCTTCTTGCATCTTGTGATCAGATAAAATATGCTCTGATATCAGAGAGAGTTTTCAGGACAATTGTAATCTGTATTGTTAAGTTAGTTGACAATTGTGATCATACTCCTGTACAAAGGCAACAATTGATACCACTGTGTCAACAATTCCTTCTAGTTTTAACTATGATATCCATTGTTTTAAGAACAAAACCGCTTTGCTCTGTTATTTACATTTTAATTACACTAATGCTTTAGTCAGGTCATTCCAGTTAAAACCTGTTTGAGGCCAATTTTCGGCAGACCAGATCAAATCGGGAAATGATGCTACCCATAAGGTATTATGAATACAGTACATATAATTTCGGATGCCTACTCACGCAAGTTCCTTAACCAGTGAAACATTTTGTGTCATTCAGAGTAGCAACTAGCATAAGCAAAGATGCAAGCCACATTCCGCCAGACTACAGGAAGTGTGCACGCTCTTACTCTTATTTGAGGGGAATAGGCAGGTCATTGTACAAACAAAAAATGTGCACAAAATGATTAAATGGTCATTTTTGGGATTTGACCTAAATGGAGTCTATATAGATATAAATATTATGAATATTTAATCCTTGAAACCGAAGGCTTATGGTATGTATTTTTTAAAGTTTACATTTACTGTTTAGTTTATTTTCTTTTACAAAAGCTTCAGACACTCAGGGCAGTAATGGACAAAATAGCATGAAATTCAATGGAAGGCAGATGCCTCTCTCATCAAACAGAACTCGGGGAAAGGCATTTTATCATCAGCGATGCAATTTCCCTTCTGCCGGTAATCTGAGTTACAAACTGTGACACCCTTAATATTCCTGAAAATGGAAGTTGCTATAGTGCTTTTCACACAGCATTACAAATTTTGTCCTATCTGTAACTCAGTAATTTTTTTCAGGTCATCTGTAGCTAAAAGTAGCTAATTTGTTTTGAATGTTTTGTGTGAAACTGTACAAAAGTTTTCCAATTGGACTTATAGGCCGACAAATATTGTAGATTTTCCAGTTTGATAACAATGTGTTCCTAGATATCAGTTTGGTATTTTGATTAATTTGCTTTTCTTCCCAAGAAAGTTTAAATTGGTGTCCAGATTTCTAGTTTTGTTCTTTGTATATTTTCATATTTTTCTTAAGCAAAATATTGTTCCTGGTAGTGAAGTAGTTCTTATATTTTTGTCATTCGTCATGAAAGCATTGAAAGTATTACCATGTTTCAAAAACGTAAATTTGAATATTTCCATCAGAAAATAGTGTTGTCTCTGAAGTCGTTATTACTTCAGTATAATTATTCATTGCAATTTCTTAACATGCTGTTTAATTTTTTTCTCCTGTACATATTTTACACATCAGTTTTAAAGAAGTTTGTATTTTAATTTCTTTACCCATAGCAGATTGAGACGTGTATTCTTTGGTAAGAAATATGCAGCAGTTTTGAATTGGAACATTGCATACCTTAAATGCAAGTCTGTACAATTTCATTGCTCCAACCTAAATTTGTCTAAATATTCTGAAGGCAAAATTTATTAAACATCTTTCAGATGGATTTTTATGCAACAGTGTGTTTTTCACATGTTCAAAATATCAATCAATGAGATTATGTCACATCTATATTCTTGACTTGTATTTTAGAAGCTAATTTTGGTGTGCTCAAAGGCCTGCTGTCCACTTTTCATTTTTATCTGTCATTTTCACTGTTTGAACTTATGGGACAAAATGTAATTGAATTATAGAACAGGTAATTTAAATTTTGTTTACTTCATTCTCTGAATAAGTAGGATACAATTACTTGAATTACTCACATTTACACTTTTCAAATACAATTGTCTCGCTTCTTGATGTTCCTTCCAAAAACAAATCGACAGTTTGGCATCTCTTCAAGTTTGGAAGGAACTACCTTGTCTGATTTAATAGAGATTATTCACGCAGACAGTAAAGGTAACTAAAATGTTTTCTGAATGTAACAATGCAGTAGTACTGCATATGTCTTCCTGTGATGCCATTTTTGTCAAGACTCCTCCCTCTTACATGGAAGTTTATGTTCATCCAACACCCTAGATTACCCTCAATGGTAAAGTGTTTTGAATTTAGTTCACTTTAGTACCATTGTATTGAATATTTTAAGTATAGTTCATGAGTAGGCCCAACATGCAGTCTGCGACCAGCTTCTTGTAGTTATTCAATAATGACATACAACTTGACTGAAATGACTTTCTTTTTGTTGCATCTGTTATGGTAAACACGTTTGTGGAGATGATGTTTATACATCCATTAACTATATGCAGTGAAATATGTGTCATGTTAATGACTTAATTAAATTATAATGCAGTTTAAATATTTCATGTTTTTATTCTCTTCTCATCTTCCTACTGTTATTCATTTTAATTATTTGGTTTCAAACATTTTTGAGTAGGTGGGTCACTGTGTTTCATAAACAAATGGCCATGCGTTCGCTACACTGGAGAGGACAAATAAAGCCGCATTCTATGCCGTAAATAAGAACACTTTAACTAGATTTGTTTCTCAGTTACGGACAATGTACCTGACAATAAAAGACTTTGAAAAACTCCTGTTCCCCTTAATATCTCAATAGGGATAGGCTTGGCAGAATTGCTCAAAGAATTGCTCAAAGGTGATATAGAACACTTCGACATGAATGGCTTATAATTCTCAATAATAAAATCACACTGGTTTGTTTGACCCAACAAATGTATTGCTTTAAATATATGACTGTGACCTTGACCTCTTAAAAATAAGAGCATTTGGAAAGTCTGTCTTAATTATGTTGCTTATTTTTCATTCTGTGGCAACCAGAAATAACACGCCATTTCTTGTTGAAATAAGTGCACATAGGAAGAGATAACAGTTCCTCATCTGCTGGAAAACACTCCAGCCCAGTTGATCTATGCTGTGGTGTTCCACAGGGGTCTGTTCTTGAACCTGTTCTCTTTATTCTATACACTCCGCCACTCTCAAGTGTCATAGATCATCATCCAGTGTCTCACCAATTGTATGCTGATGACACCCAAATATACAAATCTAGCTATCCAGCTGAAGTTGAAGCTACCATCCAAGGCGTAGAGAAGTGCATTTCCGATGTGAAATCATGGATGACATGTAACAAGCTGCAGATAAATGATGATAAAACTGAAGCCATCCTGATTACAACACAAAGACTTTCTCATTCACATCCTTTACCTCAGACAATAAATATCAGCAACACCAACATTAAATTCACACAGTCAGTACGAAACCTCGGTGTCACTCTCGACAGTACTCTCCCGTTGCACCAACATGTCATGAACATATGCAAGGCTGCATATCTTGAGCTGAGACGAATAAGCTCCATTCTCAAGTATCTTTCAGTTGATGCCACTAAAACACTTGTGTGTTCCTTAGTACTTTCAAGACTGGATTATTGTAACTCAATTCTGTCTGGTTCGTCTCAATATCTACTTCAGAAACTTCAAAAAGTTCAAAATACAGCTGCTCGAATCATCCTTAGAGTACCACGATCAGAGCACGCCTCTCCCCTGCTCTCTACCCTACACGGGCTATCCATACGATCCAGAATTAAACACAAAATTTGTTCTCTGTGCTACGTTTCACTGACGGGCTCCAGTCCAATATACCTATCTGACCTCACCCATGTGTACACACCTGCAAGATACTTACGCTCCTCTTCTGACACTCGTATTCTCATTATTCCCACTATGAACATGAAATCATATGGACAACACTCTTTTGCATACCAGGGCCCAGCAACGTGGAACGAATTGCCCACTGAACTTAGACACAAAGACACAGTGATCTCATTCAAGAGCGCTCCTAAAACTCACCTATTTCAACTGCAAGAACAGACTTAAAGACCTAATAATGTATCCTTGCCTTAAATATTTACAGCATATTTTCTGTTTCTACTTTCGTGGTGTTTGTTTATAATTTTGTAATCATATCATTATATATGTTTTTTAAGTGTTGTCAAATGTTGTAAAGCGCTTAGAACTTCTAAAGATTAGGCGCTATACAAAGTCCTCATTATTATTATTATTATTATTATTATTATTATTATTATTATTATTATTATTATTATTATTATCTGTCTTGTCATAAGTATGATACCTAAAACATGTGCCAGATTGAGATTATAAAGTACGGATGCAAGGCTGAGATGATTTTTACCAGACAACTGCGTGATAGGAAGACTTACAGACAAAAGGGACTTTTGAGACAAGGAATAATTTTCAGCTGTATGCTGCATGAACAGCATTTGTTAATGTTTCAACATTTTACTCGTCAATGTAGGTCATGATGTCACTATGGACGCAATTCTTGAATGTTTCAACCAAAATAGTCTGTCTGAGGTTATTGTAATATTGAATAACCTTTCTGGCCGAGCACCACCGATCCAGTATTTGTTCTTTTTCTCATGCATATTCGACATGGGTCTGGCCAGTTTCCATTTTGCAATTCCTTTGTTAGTATACGTCAGGTATCATCTCATAACTCTTCAAGATACATTCCTTAACCACAATATAATTAACACTTTATTGTAATGACCATGAAGTGTAGACTTTATTAGCGTTGGGAATAAGTACACTTTGTAAAAATAGATTCCAATGCTCTCTTGGCCATATTTATCTACTGCCTCTTCTCTACGAATTGGTACTATTATTTATGATAGCATCAAAACACAAGCTTGTATATAAAGGGAGGGATTGCTTTCACTTTTCAGTTCTAATTTTGAAATCTAAATTGCATTTCCATTTTTTCTTTTCCTCTCCGTATTTCATTTTTTTTTATATTTCCATTTCCCTATATTCTTTTTCTGTCTCTCTCCCCTTCCTTCTTCTGTAACTCTTTCTTTCTGCAGTTGCATTTGTCGTTCTCTTTTTCACATGAGGTCCAGTAGTGATCCGAACAAATTCCAATATTGAACTTGATGATATGTCAATAGCCTCGAATGTGCTAATGTACCAATAGTCTTGATGTATCATGGTGATATGATCAAAATGTCCGAATTAATTCAGCATAATTCCAAGCTAGTGATTTAGTCCAAGAAGTAATAATGAGCACCTTGAAATTCCAATGAATAATTTAAAGAAATAAATCCTCTCAAATTTTAAATGAAACAACCTAAGTTGATTCCTCAGACTGTTGTTAAGATATGCAAAAAATAACTTATGTTCACTTCTCCCATTGTAAAAAATACCCCCCACCCCGTTATGAGATAATAACAGAACCAGGTTGAAGGTTATTTTCAGAATATTTTAAGTTGTAAACAATTCAGGTCTATTGCCAAACTTTCAGTAGAAACATGTAATGCAGCAAGTACATTAGGAATTCCCAAGAGGAAAACCAATGTCCTAAATTCAAACTCAAATAAACATTTTTACCTCCAGTAATAATTATCTTAATAGATAATCTAAAATCAGATAGAAATATTAGCGATCTATTGTTTACACACCAATAAGAGATTTATCAGGCAGGCCCTAATCTCAATTAATGACCAAGGTCAATATCACAATTTATATGTACATAACAAATGATCATGGATAAAGGCCAACACAATACAAATTAAATATACATCAGACGAGTTGTTTCATGTTTTCAAAGTCGTGCGGTATCTAGAACAGTGGGTCTTCATGGAAAAAAAAACATTGTGTGATGTCTAGTTTGTCACAAACCAAAATGGTACTGATCTGGTATCTAATATGGATACAACAGACTTGCTTTGGTCCTATTAGTTTGATCTTCCTGGAGAAACGAGTAACCATGAATGTGTTAAGATAGGTGATCTAAAACTGCTACAATGCAATATATTACATGTAAACAATTGATTATTCATGACGACAGATGTTCAAAAAGTAGGAATAAAAAATAACTTTGAATTTTATTTTGTGCTTCCCCTCCCCATCTTGTACAAGTTTCATAGTTGTAAATGTCATCATTTACTAGTCAATTTGATGCGGAACAACATACCCTCGTATTATTTTTATTAAGGCTTTCATAATCTACTTGCCTCATGCCAGGAATAAGCTCATATTAGTCTCGGGCATCATCCCGTGGGCAAGGTGAATAAAGTATTAAGAGAGGTCGTGTATAGTTTGTAATGCTTTTATGTTCTGCAATTTTTATACTTTGCGATCTCACAAAAAATTACGTATATCATCACCTTGATGTATGATTACATATATCGTAATATATGACTGAAAAGTTGTTAAAGCTAAAAGTCCATGTCACAAACACACACATATCGCAAACTTCTTTTTCATAATAGTCCACAGTTTCTAAAATGAGTCTATTCCTGTTGGAGGGCATAATTTCGATTATGTAACCCGTGACATAACATGAATATTCTAAGCTTGTCTTAACAAACAGGTACTATATATTTATAATTTAAATTGTCGGTAAATTTCAAGCAAGATATATATATATATATATATATATATATATATATATATATATATATATATATATACATATATATATATATATATATATATATATATATATATATACACACACGGGATTCGCGGACTTCAAGCCCTAACGTAGCCATGGAAATTTTGCGAGTTGCATTATATGTCTAGCTTCCAGACTAAACAATCTGCTTCTCAAAGATTATTTTGATGCATATCGCCTATTTGAAGGCAGTTAGATAATTCATGTATATGTTAATACTGCTGCAACTCGTGGGAGATTTATTTTACAGGTAAGCTTAAAAAAGCACCTATCCATGATGGTTTAGCCATTTCTATTTCTTTAAATGCCTAATCAATCAACCTAACATCTAGCACCCCAATCGGTGTTTATCATCTATTATCTGAATGTTTATATGAAACTATATAACTATTTATTGTTTGGAAAATAAGTAAATGAATAAAACCTCTAAACTCCTTGTCAGATTTAAGCAAATCATTTAGTTTTAAGGCAGTAAATCTTTCCATAAAGTCAAGCTTTCTTTACTGTACATAGTAATCTGGTAGCATATCTAGGAGTAGAAAAGTGAAGTTAACAACGTTTTCGAAAGCAAATCAAAAGAACCCTTTCAAAGAAAAATATTTAATGTTTCAGGCCAATGTCTTTTACCTAAATTCTCTCTCTTTCTCTCTCTCTCTCTCTCTCTCTCTCTCTCTCTCTCTCTCTCTCTCTCTCTCTCTCTCTCTCTCTCTCTCTCTCTCTCTCTCTCTCTCTCTCAGTTCTAGCTGTTACAAACATAATATATTTATCTATGTATATACACATGCATATAACTGCCTTCTAACTCTTCCTTTTCTTCTCACGTAATATTTATCTTCATTTACTATTTACGCACATCTTTTTGATAACTTTAATTATCAGCAAATGGCTTTAAGGAATAGACAAAAGAGAAAAAAAAATTAATTGTAGTATGAATGTAACGCAATTTCCTTATCTTCACTATAAAATCATGCCTAATTTTTAAACTTTAGCTGTGATATATTGTTGTCAAATAGTAGGTCAAGCTCAGATCTCCCAAAGGCAAGTTCAGTTCTAGTAAATGTGCCATGGGCAAACTGACTTATGAAACTTGTGTTGCTCCTGAATTTATAAAATCTCATTTTTTATTTTAATAGAGGAATTAAAGATTTAGATAGGTTTGCTATTTTTAAATTTTCATTGTGCACAGTCTAGGCTTGATGCATATTTTTGTTAAAATGATATTTCTCATTTCCCAAGTGGATGGTAATTTTCAATTGTGTCAGTAAAGGAGGTTATGAAAGTTATAAAACAGTGCCTGAGGTATTGTTTTCGGCATAATGAAACTTAAACTTGTGTTTTTATAAGATCTGAGCATTTAAGCTCGTATATCTATCTGTGTATAGTTTTAATTGGAGATAGATAAACTCCTAAGCATAAGCATAAACATATTTTTGCCAGACAGGCACAATAAGAGAATAAATATTCAGGTTCTCAGGCTGATGGTAGTCTCTGATTGTTTGTAATTATTCCTCAGAATTACCTCCTCACAATGATGGTAAAAATAGTAGTCCTCATAATGTTTAAAGAAATATACGGCAAAAAGCAAGTGATACAGATATAGCCTGGATTGCAGTTAAGCTTACTTTCAAATTTCTGACATATGCTTGCATTCCTTCTTATGGTCCTCAAAATGTAGTTATATGTCAAGGTCCTCACACGTATATGAATACAAATATGTGTGTGTACAAATATGATTAGAACTCAAGTTCAAGTCGTCCACAACAGTTTGATGAGGTATCTTATGTGTAACAAATGCTGTTGTGCGGAATCCATATTTTAAAATTTCAGACACAGTGACCTAGATCAACACAATCGGCTTTTTCCTTTCAGATGTGAAATTATGCCATTTAAAATGTGATATTCGTATGATATACCCGAGCTACATATATTTTAAATCCCTTTAAAAATAATTATTGTCATGAAATAAATGATGTAGTCCAAGCAGTTGTTTGATAGTCCTAACAATGTTTAATATGTTTGGACATTTATTATTAAATCTTAAATCTCTAATTGTTTCTCTTTTGCACAGGGGTTAACTGAAGGTAAAATTCCAGATGGAACTGTTTTCGTTTGAATGGAATTCACAATAGTTTCAGTTTCATTCTGACAAGAGCCATTTGAAGTGGAAACGCTGATTCGGACATTGTCAATCCTGTTGGAATAGAACGTGTGCTAGGTTCTGTGGTTAGGGTGCGAGAAACTAGTTGAAGGGAAAATGTTTGAGTCTTATGCAGTTTTTGTTGTAATAAAACTGGTGCTAGTTTCTGTATTCTTCATTGTCTTTAAAGAGATGTCAGTTGAAGTTGAAAGGGCAGAATCAGAAGGTGCTGTTCCGGTTGGAACAAAATTTGTCATAATGTTTTCTTCCTTTTTCTTCTTCGGCGGCGTGGAATATATAGGGTCGAATGATGTTATTCCCATTGAACTGGAATCCGTGATACGTTTTCGTTTTCTTTTAATGTTTGTTGAGTGGCCAGAGGAAATCAAACTGGTAAGACTGTCTGATATGTCAGCCATAGTCCTGTTTTGAAACACCATTGAGTCTAATGTTAGATCCAATGACTTCAATACATATTCAATTGGTGTGACAACTGTTTGGTATGGGTCTAAACATCCTATAGCTAATCCGATGCAAGTTAGTTTGTTTTGCTTGTCAAGTATGAACACGCCTGATCCTGAATCTCCAGGTTCAAAGAAAGAGATACCTCCAACACTTTCAACTATATACTGTCCTTTCATGAGAACCTTTTCGTTCGTTTTCGGCAACCTTAGCGCTGCATCCTGCACCATGACCATGGTCCCATCCAAGCGTAATGCACCTTTAGTAAGGCCAGTTGTTCTGCCATATTTGATCACTCTTTCACCCGCAACGTCCTTAAATTGAAGTGGATATTTAGCGATTGATCCATGTTCGAACATAGCTGGATGCTCTGGATCAAACCCTGAAATATTACAGCACATTTGAATTCATGAATTGAATTTGCATCTGTAATCAGAGTTTTATAGTATTTAAATATGATCCCTTCAATGCGAAATGTACTCAAACATAGAGCAAAAATGTGGAGTGGAGTGATAGCATGGATTATACTTGGCTGCAATCTTGTGACAATGATCCTTATTTATCTTTGGCAAAGAAAGTTCCCGTAATGGAGTGCATGAAAATGGATCAATAAACTTAGGATAAAAGATAACGGTTGAGATTAGACTGAATCGAGCAAATGCCATGCTTACTTAATAAAATCTGCTTGTTGGCAAAGAAGTACAAGATGATCGATTTCATTATCGGACAAACACCTTACTAATTTTGAATAATTTAGGCAGCAATCCAAAGCACAAGATCCTTGATAATTGAAAATAAAAAACAAGATGCAAATTTCATTGCAAACACTGCTACAATTGTTATTTTCAAAGTACTGTACAGGAAGGAAGAAATAGAGACTGTCATGTGCAAAATAAATTCTGGAGAGGAATGGATATAGGCATGTGAAAAATTAAAATCTCGGGTAGTGGTTGTTGAATTGATTCAATTCCAAGCATACTATTTGAATCAGTGGAAACGGTTTTTTTTAAGCTGACAAGGAAATTGAGGCAAAATCATGTTGTAGTCTGATTATTCAAAAGCTGACTCAAGTCTTAAAACACAGGAGCACTGGTTGAATTTTGTTTTGATAAAAATGATACAGATAAGGGTATTGTGACACCTATTTTGTTCTAAATTACACAATTTAGTAAGGGTTATTTGCCCCATTTATTCCACTTTGGGGGTGAACTCCGGCGATGGGATGGAAATCATTTTGATAAACGTGAAATGTATCCATCCAATGTCATAATTTACCACGTTGCCATCTGATACACTTTGCTATCCACAACTCTCATCAGACATCAACCGATATTAGCAAAGTAATTCCAAACGTAGATAAGAACACAAAGGTGAGCTTAAACTTATTTTCATAAATTCTTAAGCTTGTATGCACTAAAAAATGTATTATTTACAACAACATAAAACTCCGTGAGGAATTCAAATGCGACTGCTGCCGCAGATCCACAACTCTATCTTTCCGTTCCAATACTCTTGTCTACCACCACACTTCTGCTGTTAGCAATATATTTTGTGTACTAATGCTATTCTGGTGTCCAAATTATGTCATCAACAGATTTCCTCTGAGATTAGCTGTCTTATCTGTTTATCTAGTCTTAACTACTGCCATGGGCATCTGGCCAATATAGTGATTTCTGGTTTTAACGAGCGCTGAAACCCCATCCCCCATTTGCACCTTGTGTGTACATCTACCACTTGTGACTATCAGATATTGAAAATACACTTAACCACATACTGACACACACACATACACGCATCTCTCTCTCTCTCTTTATATATATATATATATATATATATATATATATATATATATATATATATATATATATATATATATATATATATATATATATATATATATATAATATAATATAATAATATAAAATAATAATATATAAATCATATATATTATTATCATAGGTAATTGGTAATCGTTTGTATATCATCAAGATCTCAAATGAGTTCTTTTGTGAACAATGGGCTATGCATATTAGTTATCACGATGGGATGTACGACTTGTGACATGAGTAAATGAGTATTATCTGTTGTGTCCGAATATAACTAAAATAATTACCCCTTTTCCCACTTAGTCCCATTCCAATTTCTTGACGACATAAACCCCACGTCCACCCACTCCATTCTATTACACCGTCTAAAAGCCATTATTTCCTCAAATCAGCCATCCCAATCGATTATACTGCCTTGAATATATGAATATACCTTCCAATTCTAAGATGCTATCACAGTGTTGGAAGGCATAATCCTCCTTCCTCATACCCAAATGGTAGGACGGGGTCTTGAAGACATAAACCTACTTTCCTCAATCCAATCCTAATCGCGGCGTTTACCCAATTTCCATACTTTGAACTCCTAGATATTCTAATAGTCCCTTTAGGTTTTCCAAAGCCACTATCTTGAAGGATCATGGAAAAGCAGAGCAATATAACGCCTACATGATTACTAACAGGCAAAATTCCACATCAGTATATCACTTAAAAGAAATGGGACCAAGAACAGGAAAAGTGGGAAGAAACAAGTCAGATATTTTAGAAGTAATGCATCATGCAGTATAAGAACACATGCACTTAATTTCAACATACAACCTTTTGATCATATCATATTTTTACATTGACTCTTTCTGCAGGTTTAATCCTTAGCGACTTATACAGTGTGTTTGATACCCGATAAACGTACATCAGTAAAAAATAGGTCCGAATTAGTTGCTTAGATATAGTAATATACACAGTTATGAACGTAAGACAGTTTTACAAATAATGCACTATATGCTGTCATTTAATATATAACGTTTAGAGGAAATGACCCATGCTAATTTGGTTCTAATGTCTTTATTTGACATTGTTTTTGGCCTAAACGTTACTATCCTTTATCTTTATTTAAGAGATAAACTAGAGAAGTCTTACCTGCATTTTTGAGATCTTGACGTGGAATGAATGGGAAGCGTCTGAAATCCACATCTCGTTTACCTTTTACTGTTACCAATGCAGCATCTACACCAACTTCTTTAGGAAGGCCATTTATTGGATCGCATACATGTGGATTGAAAACAATTTTCGAAACCTCTCCGCAGTATCTCTCTTCGCGACTTTTCTCATTAGCTGGATGAGATTCACCATCTGCAGGTTGGAAGACCATCTGTCCAACAGATTGTGCGAGCTTAGACTTGTTAGTTGCTTCTGGCTCAATTACATGTGCACATGTCAAAAAACCTGAATCTCTGTCATTTATTTTCACAAAAGGTCCTAGTGTTCCTGTATTACCGTGTTTTAGTCCAATACTAATCCCCATGCGAATATTTTCATGCCAATCCGTTCTGCACCATTCGCTACTATGGAGCATTCCTTGCTTGAGGTAACCTTCACGGACATCTACTTTAATGCTGCGGTGGCCAACGGTCAATGTGGCTGGAAAAGCAACCTCACCGATGGGTGCAATCCCTTTCACCTGACAGTACAGTACTACTGAAGCTGATGCTATAAAACCCTTACTCTTGGACAATGTAAACGAGCTACCAGTGATTGCTTCTAAGTTACTGTGTTGTTTGAAAAGACAAAGCCCGTGTTTCTCAATGACATGTTGAAGCAGTTCCACATCTTCATGATGGATTCTACATTCACTGTTAACAGGCATGTTGTGAGAAGGTTCTATGGGTCTTGATGCTTTCTCCTTGTAATAGATATTTATACCCTTATAGCTTTGTTTACTTTTACGCATCTCACCCTGATACACACAAACAAACACCTTCATACATTCTTTAGCAAGGTCAATTCCCAGCCAAACAATAAATTTTGCATTTTTCTCAATGGTATTGAGGCGTTTCTCCAGCTTTCTCAATAGGTGAGAATAGTTTGTTCTTTCTTTGATTTTAATGATATCCGGATCTATCTTTTCTGGAAATGAAGCCTTCTGAATGTCACATTTTGACTCATCTCTCAAGGATATTTTGTCAACTGAAAAGATATTGAGTAGCATTATTAGATCAATTTAGGAAACGTATTCTCTCAGTACCGTATTGGGATATCATTGTTACTAGGACGATATGATGCAAATCAAAACATAAACTAGTAAAGGGAGATGTGCACAAGTAAAGCGCTCACAAATCTTGGAAGATACAAAACTTAAGGCAGAATAGATTAAGCAATTTCTCAGAATGTAACCCTTTAGATAACATGATTATAGCATCTTCACGGAAAACTAAGTTAGAAAGCGTTAGAATACATTGAACATTTATTTATGGTTTCAATGCAGAATGTTGCTTTTATCTCCCCGAAGATACACATATCACGAGATTCACACAGTGTCATCACAAACTTGAAATAGATGTTTTACAGAAAAACAAATTCAATAAAAATTTTATGCTAGAGTAAGATGAATAACATGTTCATGATTTTGGCACATATAAAGTGCAACTATATTAAAAGACGTTTGTACGCCTATAAGAGGTACAACTGGGATGATGGAACTAGAGGCTCAAGTTGGCTTGAGATCCTTCAACTTGCTAACATATTATCAATGGCAAAAGTCAAGAGCAGTCGACAAAATAGTCGTAGTCGTGGGATGTCTCTGAGGAAATTTATTTCAATTCTGTTAACTTCATATATCATGAAAATAATTGTCACTACGACTATATAGTTTCTATGGCACATCACTAATCATTTTCCATTTTATTGAGAAGGATGCATGCCAGAATGCTTGCGGAACAGCATTTAAGTATTTTTTTATTTTTAGTAACGCTTTGTTGGCGGATCGTCGTCCCTTCAATAAATGTAAAATGTCTTCAAGGAGGGTTGCTATTGGTCAGGATATATTTAACGGTATTTTAGAAGTACGTATTAGCAAAGTTTGTAGCAGCTGCTATATATGAGCAAATAGTGCTCCTATTTGTACACACCTACCAAACTTTCATGCAAATACGTAAAATTTGGTAAACTTCTGTTGAGGGGGATTTGAGAAGACCCTATGTAAAGGTATGTATGCCACCATGTTTCTGTCGAACTCAAGCAAGCATGTACCGTATACACACACAAACACACACAGGCACACACACACACATACTTGTATTCATACACTTGTGAGGACCTTGACATGTGACTACATTTCGAGGACCATAAGAAGGAATGAACGTATAGGTTATAAATTTGAAAGGAAGCTTAATTGCAACCCAGGCCACATCTGTATCACTTCCTTTTTTGCGGTATAGTTCTTTAAACATTATGAGGACTACTCTTACTTTACCATCATGGTGAGGACGTCATTGTGAGGAATAATTACAATCATATACTACCATCAACCTCAGAACCTGAATATTTTTTTATCTTATTGAACCTGTCCTGCAAAAACATGAGAGGATATCTATTAAAAAGCTCAAGAACTAATTTCTCTGCAATTAAAACTATAGACAGACAAATACATGCGCTTAAATGCTCAAATTATGGATGTAAACAAATTAAACAAATTACATCCAACAATAAAATTTAAATTCAATGTGTCTAAAACGAAAGTATCATTTTTGGACGTAGAGGTCGTGAAAAATGAAAATAATGACATTAGTACCATGGTTCATGTTAAAAACACGAATATTCATCAATATGTTGAATATTCTTCATGTCATCCTCAAACATGTAAAAACGGGATACCATATAGTCAAGCAAAAAGATAGAGAATAATTTTTTCGGATGACATTGTTTTTAAAATCATCTTTGACAGAGCTAGGTCACCATTTTTTAAATAGAAATTACCCTATAAATCACTAATCCTGCTTTCCAAAAAGTATCTTCTCTTACGCAACTTGAATTATTACAATGTATAATTAATAATAGAAATGAAGATATTATTCCTTTTATTATTGAATATAACCCAAGTTTGCCTAATACAGGTAAGACTATCAATTAATATTGGGATTTATTAAAATTATCTTGTAAAGCAAGTGTTAAATCGCTACACGAAAGGAAACCGGCACATGCTTATAAAAGGCCTAAACATCTTAAAGATTTCCTAATTAATTCTAAATTAGAAAAAACATTATATAGAAAGGGATCATCAACTATATGTACTAGACCTAGATGTTCGCACTGTCCCTTTATTAATGAAAATACTTCTTTCAATAGTAATAATACGAAAGAAACATATAATATGCGTTGTGATACTAATTGTGCAACATCAAACGTTATTTATTTGATCACATGCAAAAATGTGGCATCCAATATATTGGACAAACCAGTCAACAAATATCTAAACGTATGAACCAGCATAGATCAGACATTAAAAAATTATATCGATCAATCATTTTCATCACATGTTGCCGCACATGTTAACAAGAATTCCCATTCGTTTCGAGATTTCTTCTTTCAACCTATTGTTACAGCTGATTCTGAGATGCAACGTCTGCTAAAGGAAACTTATTGGATTCACCGTCTTAATACGGTACATCCAAAAGGTCTAAATTCCATAACACTCTACGATATTCATTAATAATTTCTTTTTTATTTTATTATTTTGTATTTTTTGTATTTATTTACTTATTTTGTTTTTATTTTATTTTATAATTATGTCCCCTGTCTACAATTTAGTTAAGAATAATTGTATATTATTCTAATTTACTGAATAACTTGACTAGTGAAAGTATAAACTAATATCATAAAAATAAATTAAATAATTCTTTACCAATGAATGGGCATTTTAAAATTAATTCTGAATATAGTATGATTAATTATTTATAAAATACTTATTCATTTTATGATTATAAATATTATGCACACCATAATTTTTTAATAAATTATTATTATATAAATTGAGTTCTGATAAAATATAAACATTCGTCAATAATATATATATATATATATATATATATATATATATATATATATATATATAATTTAAATATGCATTATACATAATTAAATTATCAATAAAACTGTTTATCTCTAATTATTCACACACACACGCTGTCAAAATTTAATTGAAATATTCATGTTATATCACGGATTACAAAATGGAAATTATGCACTCTAACAGGAATAGACTGATTACAGAAACTGTGGACCATTAAGTAAAAGAAGATTGCGATATATGTAATCATACATAAAAGTGATGGTATGTGTACTTTGGGGAGATCGCAAAGTATGAAAATTGCAGAACATAAAGATTTATGAACTGTACTCGACTTCTCTGAATTTTTTCGCCTTGCTCGCGGGATAATGACCGGGACTAATATGAACTTCCTCATGGCATCAGGCAAGTAGATTTAAAAAACCTAATAATAGTAATACGAGGGTCTATTATTCTGCATCAAATTGAGGACTTGTACTGGTAACTGACGACGAGATTTACAACTATAACCATTGTACTAGATGGGCGAGGGGGAGAGCATAAAATCAGATTCAGTTATTTTTTATTCCTACTTTTTCAACATCTAGCATCATCAGCATTCAATTTTTAGCATGTAATATATTGCATTGAGAAGTTTCTGATCACATATCATAACAAGGTCATGATCCCTCCTCCAAGAAGATCAAACTAATAGGACCAAAACAACACTGTTGTGTTCACAGTAGACATCAGATCAGCACCATATTTGTTTAGAGTGATGCATTGTTACAGCGGTATTTTGCAATAAATGCAAAACTGGTGGTGGATTGCCCTTGTACATATTATACAGGTGGTACAATGCAAGGTTTTATTCTCTTAATATAAATGTCGGAAGTAGCCGAGACTCTAGATACCGCTGACATATAAAAGCGCAACTTTAAAAAACACGTAACAACGCTTGTGATGTATATTTAATTTATATTTTGTTGGCTTTTATCCATTATTATTTATCACGTATATCTAAGTTGTAAGATTGACCTGGTCAGTAACTGAGTTTAATGCTTACCTGACAAAACTCTTATTGTTGTGTAAACAATATAATTGTCACGTTTGCTATGCCCCAGCTATAAAGTCATAATCTTCTCGTCTTGAATAGTACCGCGGCTTTGTATTTGATCTCCAAACATTGGCACGTGGCGAGTGTTAAACTCGCATGCTAGGTTACCTGATCGGCCGGAGACCAGAATCTTGAATCAGTACAGGCGATACATGGCACCACTTCAGACCTATGTGTTACAGTTTAGTCCTAAGATCAGAGGGAAACCCGCGGGGTAAGTGGGGCGTGTTCTCATCCGTCCCTACGCTGACAGATGCGAGAGGGACATTGTTCGCTAAGTTTGATTGGATCGGTTCATAGCGATATTCAATCGGAATTGAGATAGAGGGCGTAATTATAATGCAGACCGAACTATAACTTTCAGAGCGCTAAGAAAAAAATTAGTTTCGCCTAGGGAGAATACTGAGCAATAGGGTTACTCGGAGAGAAGCTACTGGTAATATGGCGGTAAAACTTAGAGGTAAATTCTAAGGAAAGACAAAGCTTCGAAAAGGAAGATTTTAAGGGACAGAACTCCCGGTTCCGTTGAGTCCCGAGTCTCCAAGAGGTGGAGATAGAATTGAGAATAGCCGAACAGTCGAAGTCGAAAGAAGTTTAGTCAGTGGAGAGAAAGTGGAGGAGGAGGAAAAGGAGTCTGGAGGAGAATGTAGAGGAGGAATAGAACGAGTGTAGGGCAGTCGTGGAGGAGAACGAATCTGGAGAGAGTCGGGGAAGAAGATTAGAAGGAATTGGGAGAAATAGGAGAGACAAGAATACTACAGATGAGTAGAATACAGGGACATCAATCAAACACTGCTAATCAAGTGATGCAGTAGGCTATTAAAGGGTCGAGCGGAAAGAGTGTAATTGGAATTTGAATCACTGAATTGTTGTTAAATTGTTATTCATTGAATTTCACCCTTTTTGTATATTTAACCATCTAACCGTCGGCACTGTTGACTGCGGGCTCGGAGCTTTACACCTATCTTGCACTAAATTTAACTTCCAACAAAATCGAGCGTGGGTGGGACTGCTGCAATAGTTTAAATGAAATATTGGTAGCAACCCACTCCACCATAACAAATCCCCACAATAATACATAGCTAATATTTCTCTATGATTTTTAGATTATATATTAAGACCATTATTACTGGAGGTGAATGTTTAGTTGAGTTTGAATTTAGGACACTGGTGTTCCTCATGGGAATTCCAAGTGTACATGATGCATTACATTTTCTTAACTGAAGTTTTAGTAAAAGATCTGACCTTGTTTAAAACTCACAATATTCCCTTACTAATCTTCAACTTAGTTCTGTTATTAATTTTTGGGGGTTTTCAAACAATGGGAGAAGTAAACAGAATATCTTTATTGCATATGATGTCTTAACATCAGTTTCTGAGGACTCAATTTAGGTTGTGTTTCAGTTAATATTGTACAGGATTCATTTCTTTAAATTATTCACTGAAATTTTAAGGTACTCATTATTACTTCTTGAACTAAATCTCTATCTTTGAATTGTACTGAATTCATTCAAAGACGTATTGGATTATATCACCATAATACAGGAAGACTGTTGGCATATTAGCATATTCGAGGCTACTGACATATCATCAAGTTCAATATTGAAATTTGTTTGGATCACTACCGGAATTCATTTGAAGAAGAGAAAGACAAATGCAATTGCAGAAAGAGAGTTGCTGAAAAGCTTAAGAGAGAGAGAGAGCAGATATGCAAATGGAGTGTGTGTGTGTGATTTGGATATTTATTGTAGCTTAACAATTTTTCAGTCATATCGCTACGATGTCTGCAGCATGGCAGTATATAGAGATGTCCAACACTGAGGCAACATGCCGCTGTCCCGCCCAGTCACATTATCCTAACATCAGGCCAACCAGTCCCAACATTAACCTCCTAATGCTGAGGACCTAACTAGGCAGCTGTTAGTACCATTTTTATGTCTTTGGTATGACTTGGCCGGGGTTCGAACCAGCGACATCCCGCATCTGGGATGGACGCTCTAGCCACTAGGCCACTGGAGTAGTCGATAGTTAAATAGAAATTAAAAAAAGATGGAAATACAGAGAGAAAAAGGGGGAAATGCAGTTTACATTACAAATTAGAACTGAAAACTGAAAAGCAACCCCTCCCTTTACATACAAACTCATGTTTTGATGCTATCATAAATAACAGGTTAGTGCCAATTTTTAGAGAAGAGGAAGTAGATCAATATGGCCAAGTGAGCATTGGGATATATTTTTACAAAGTGTACTTATGGGTAAAGCTAATAAAATCTACACCTTGCGGGCATTACAACAAGGTGTTAATTATGATGTAGTTAAGGAATGTATCTTGAGGGGTTATGAGTTGGTACCTGACGTAGATCAAGACGTTAGGAGTTTCTAAACGGAAATTGGACAGACCAATGTCGAATTTGCAAGTGAAAAAGAACAAACACTGGATCAGTGGTGCTGGGTCAAAAAAAGGTTCATCAAGATTAACATATCATCAGACAGCTTATATTAGTTGAAAGGTTCAAATATTGTGTCCATAGTGACGACAAGACCTAGAGTGGTGAGTAAAAGGTTGAAACGCTAGAAAATCCTGCTTGTACAGCTGATGTTTATTCCTTGAGTAAAAAGTTTCTTTTGTCTTTACGTTTTTCTCTCAACAGCTTTTCTGGTAAAAATCGTCTCATTCTCACATCAGTACTCGCAAGTCTGAGTCTGGCACATTTTAGATATTGTAATTATGACAAGACTGATAAGGAATCTTAATCTCGACCTATGTGCACTTATTGCAACAAGAAAGTGCATCTTATTTCTGATTCCTACAGATTGAAAAATAAGCAACATAAAGACAGACGTTCCAAATTTTTCTTATTTTAAGAGGTCAAGGTACAGTCATGTATTGAAAGTAATAAATTTGCTGGATCAATCAAATCAGTCTGATTTTATTATTGAGAATTATAAGCCATTCATGTTGAAAGATTCTATATGACCTGTGGGCAATTCTGCCAAGCCCAACCCCATTAAAATATTAAGGTACACGGGAGTTTCTCCGAGTCTTTTATTATCGGGTACATTGCCTTTATCTGGGAAAAAATCTAGTCAGAGTGTTCTTATTCAGGATGTAAAGTTTGGCTTTATTTTTTCTTTCCAGTGTAGCGAACTCATGACCAATGATCCACCTACTAAGCCGCTCTGGCCACCTACGTAATAATATCTGAAACCAAAATATTAAAAATAAATAACAGTAGGAAGTTGAGAAGAAAAAGAAACAAAGTTAATTATTAAATTGCATTATAATTTAATTAAGACATCTTGAGACAATGGATATCATAATTGCAACTAGAAAGAATTGGTGGCAGAGTGGTATCAATTGATAATGGAATGTAACATTGCCTTTGTACAGGAATATGATCACTATTATCAACTAATTTAACAATACAGATTATAATTGACCTGAAACCTCTTTCTCATATCAGGGAATATTTTATTTGATCACGAGGTGCAAGAAAAAAAAATGCGATGAAATACCTGTCTTTGTCATTGTTATTCATTTTCTAATGCACATATATGTAATCAAAATGAAAGAACATACAGTAGCAGTACATACTGTTTTAGCGCAGTTATATCTGATGCACATGAATTTAATATAGAAAATCATGTAGACAATTTAAGATCCTTCTCATTGTTGGGTACTAATTTATTTAGTACGCAATCTATTCCAAAATGATAATTATTTTACACACTATTTTCCATACTTTTGGAGAAAAATATTTTTTTTTTTAGATAACAAAAAATTACATGATGAACGATAACACAATTTGACTGACATAATCCATATACATGTCGATTTGGAATATACGATGAAGCCCAGACTTGCTAATCCAAAAGTATCAACTTATAGGCCAGCAAATATTTATCATCTGTTTGAATTTTGCAGGTAAAGGTTCCAGTTTTTTAGCTTTAACATAGCTTTAGATTTTGAATTTGTAATAGACTTTAATCTCCTTCCATGGTCATCTTGCCATAACAAGTTCCTTCCTCTTTGCCTTTTCACATGCTGCTTTTCCTGGTAGTGAAGCAGTTATTATAAACTGTCCCAGTTATCTTTCTACAGCTGCCTTCTCCTCCTTAGACCATGGTACTCTAGTCATTTTCTTCTTTTTTGCTTTCACACTTGACTTGCAGTTTTTACCTAAAAAAAACCCTTTTACTTTCAGATCTTATATTCCCCAAGCATTAATACCATTTTAAAATTGGAATTGTTCAACTGTTTACCATGTAAGGCCTGTTCCATTAAAACATACAATGGACCCAGGGAAGGCATTTTTAAAGTGGTTACTCACCCAAAGATGCAATTTAAAATTTTCTTATCATTTCAATATGAACTCTGTGAAATAAAAGTACTCTGGCATATAGTTTGAAAAAGAAACTGCCTTCCCTGGGTACCATGTATATTTCAATGGAACAGTCCTAAGCAATGTAAAGAAACCAATACTGACAATAAGAAACATTGAGTTCACACTGACAAATATATTATTGTAACATACTAATAAACTGCTTTAACAACAACAGCTACCAATGAATATCATCTACAAGCATAGTAAATATTATGTAAAATTTTTAACCTTCAGCATTATAGCCATATAGTACATGAATTGTAGCCAGTAAAAGAAAGTAAATTAGTTTAATTGTTAACATCTATAGGAACACATGAAACAAAAAAAAAGGAATAATGTGCCTTAACTAAATATGATTTAGATATACCGGAACAATTAGATTTGACATAAAATAAACTTAGTTTAATATAGTGGGATAATGTTATCACCGATTTTGTTTTAAACAATCTTGAAATTGCAATCATTAGCATTAACAGTGATTTCTTTATTTTCATGTGAAAAACTTGTGATTTGTAAAAAATATATATTTCTGCTGGTGCTCTAATGCTCTGAAATATACTTATTTTGATACAACAAAAGGTCCAAGCAATCTAGTATGATACATTTAAATACCATGTTATAATCATGTAATTTTAACATATAGATATTACTAAGTGGATATCCATCATACATGCATTCATTTTCTACGGATCATCATGGGATCTTGAAATTGGTTGTTTGTGGTAACCATCAAGAAAGGAATTCACAGCCTTAGTGGTTTTTGTGATCACATCTGGGTTTTGGGGTTGTTTTTTCTAAAGCATTGCACATTAATTTATTTCAAGTGCTAAACCCGAGGGGCATCAAGTTTAATAAATTACCTACATAAATTCCGTTCTTATGTAAAATTAATTTGCCATATTTGTTAGTTATTTTTTTTTAAATTTTGTATTTCATTACATGCTATTGTAATGTAACATTGTATGTTGGACTTGACCTTGTCTAAAATCGAGTTCATCTTCTGCTTGACCTGAATTGACATTTTTTACATTTTGTTTTGTAAACAAATAATACATAGCTAAAATATTGTCGATGTGTATGGGCTTAATATCAGGATCATTATTAAAATAAGTAAATATGTTTATTTGGTCTGGGTTTAGGTTTTGAAATTCCCTTAGTGTAATTCTCACGGTCCAGGTTCTGCTTTCTAATAAAAATTAACATTTATATTTTGTAAACATCAGGACCATTCTAGAAGGTTATTGTCTTTTTGGTATTAGGTCTTTTTATAAAATGCTAAAAGTGACCTGAGGTCAAGTAGAGAAATATATAATCTTGTAACCGAGAGGATTTTTCAGTCATGCTTTAAGATTTAGCACTTTCAAGTTGAATTATAAATTGTGGTCAGTATTTTTTTCCGGCTGGAATCTTTTAAATTATTGAATTCAAGTGATTATTTACCCTGGAAATATAAAAGTCCGCTAATAAAATTCTTGGATAGATACATTCACTGGAATTTATAGTTAATTCAAACCTGGAATGGTATTACTGTGATTCAACAAAAGAATTGGAACATCAATACTCTACACGCTACTAAAGACACATCAACACCATCAGCTTTGGATTTAGTTTATTCAGGGCTTTAAGTTATTAGGACTTGTGTCTGTAATTCTAGGATTATTTGGGATTTAATGCATAATACCATAAGTTCCATTTAATTACATTTTCACTTTGTATTCTAGGGAAATAAATTATTTGTTGAATATTACAACGGTTGTTGCTTTTCACTCTTTACTGTTACTTACCTTAAAAGCATTGACTTGTAACACATCTCTTTCTTCTTCTTCTTCCTCTGAACCATCATCCGGATGGTTTTCAATAATATCGGTAAGAATAAATCTTCAAATATATTTTCTATTAAATAAAATGTAAGAACTGGATACCTGCCAATTGTTTTCATCATCACAAATGCAATAAGAAGGTAACAAGACCTCTTATGTGTCATATATCTTGCTATGGTCTGACTTATCATATATTTGACAATGGTGAACCATAATGTATATTTGCATTTAGTTTCATCACCATATTTGTTGAAGCTAAGAAAACTATATATCAGATATATAAAACACATTAGACAGAAAATGTTTCGCTGTACATGACACTCAGTATAGCTATGATATATATATCTGGGTTAAATATCAGCAAAAAGAAAAATGAACAGAGAAAACAACACTGCAGAATAATCGGACAGACTTTGGATACCACAATGACAGCATCATCCTTCCAGCTATTTTTTATAATAATGAGAAATACTGGATTGCAATGGGAACACAAATGAATGAGCAATATGCAAAATGAAGTCATCAAAATCAACGTAATCATATTTAAACAAACTAATTGGAATTTAAACAAGCTGAATGACATTCTATACCTTAACTTTGTGCCTTACATCATTTCATTATTTCGTGGGCCATTTATGAAGCACAATGTTGATATCTTCCAAGGAGTCAGGATGATCAGTCTTTTTGTTGTATCAACAACCCATTCACGTTTTTACTATGCAACAGAAGTTAGAAGCATTATAAGAAGCCGCTACTAGGGTGCCAGTCAGTCATACCATGTAGGGCATCACCACTGATATATACTGGTGGAGGGCCCATGCACTGCCTGAACAATCACTGATGTATAGCATAATCTATCAGCAGTCAACAACAAGGACAAGTTTTCAAGAATATCTCTCATACCAGACAACCCATATTGATAAAACTGCTCAGATAATGAAATCATATGGACAACGCTCTTTTGCATACCAGTTCCCACAACGTGGAACGAATTGCCCACTGAACTTAGACACAAAGACACAGTGATCTCATTCAAGAGAGCTCTTAAAACTCGCCTATTTCAACTGCAAGAACAGACTTAAAGACCTAATAATGTTTCCTTACCTTAAATATTTACAGCATGTTTTCTGTTTTCTAATTTCGTGGTGTTTGTTTTCATTTTTGTAATCATATCATTATATATGTTTTCTAAGTGTTTTCAAATGTTGTACAGCGATTAGAGCTTCTAAAGATTAGGTGCTATGCAAAGTCCTTATTATTATTATTATTATTATTATTATTATTATTATTATTATTATTATTATTATTATTATTATTATTATCAAAGTCCTTAGTTATTATTTCGATGAGGCAAACCATCCTCTGCTTAAAACAGTCAGCTACTAAACATGTGATGGCAATGTGACAGACAGTGGACACCTACATCAGTAAGACTGTTTAGAATACTGTAATGAATTCTCAAGTTCCATGCGGAGCTGTTGTAACTGCTTTTCTTCAGGTGTTTCTTTGTTACTCTAATATGCACATATTTACAAGAAACAAATACTTTTCTGATACATTTCATAGTTGTATCGGCATCATTTACATTTGTTTTAGGGGCCCCGGATGGCTGAATGGTCTAAAGTGCTCACCATTCCAGATCACTGCCGTCTCACCTCCGTCTGTGTGGGTTCGAGTCTCAGGATCGGCTAATGTGGATACGTGAGAAAGCTTGCCAGTAGCTTCTCTTGGGTCGTTGGTTCTTCCCAGGGTTTTCAAGGGTACTTCCTCCACCAGTTATACTGGCCGCCATGTATAGCCTATCTTGTGCTGTAAAATGGCTTTAAACCCTACAACAACAACAACATTTGTTATCTATCATAGTACTATGATCTTGGATGATGATGAAAACAATTTTACTTTAAAAATAAATTTTCAATAATCCTTTAACAGAATCTTGATATTTATCTTAATCTGACCTATATAATTTAGTTCTTTTGACGACAAAGGTAAGAATGATACTAAATTGAAATTAAAATCTTCTCCTGTAACTTTGTCTTTGTCTACAATTATCTGCACTTTTTGAGGAATGAATTATGGTGGATGCATATGCACATTGGTCATTAATTAATTGATTTAAAAATGGGTAATAAGCTAATCTAATAAACTATATTTTTTACTAACAAGTACATGATTTTATTATAATACCATAATTTTCCCCAACTTTTATTAATTTTGCTTTCCAGACAAAATCTCTCCCCCAATCAAAATCATGATAAATGTAAGGAAACCTCTATGAATGCTAAAGTGAGTTTTGTTGTTGCATTTTCCCTGTAAATCTGAGTTTTCTATGTACTCCTGTTGTTACTCTAAAACACTGTATTATACTGGAACATATATTACAACGGTAGCACAGGGAGTAGTTGACATGTGTGAAGGTGCGAAGTGCGACAAATCTTAACTTTGGTAGTTTGGGAGCCATATATTTTTGGATGACGTCACCAAGATTTGTATGTGGGAACCAAATATTTATGGCACAGGAAAGTGTCGTCTTCTGATGTCCAGTCTAGGCCAACTATTAACCGTGTGCTAATAATTAGCAGGGAAATAGCACTTGTATAAGTCCATAGCTTTGTATCAATGTAATAAAACATCAGTGAAACAAATATTACAACAGACTTATTTGCCCAAGAAAGCTGTTGTCAACACTGTTCGTTGATGTAAGAAATATGGTGACTGTTAATTATAGTTGTGGTCTCGCAGCTG
>JAECUM010055686.1:0-32038 GCA_016617855.1 Megalonaias nervosa | reverse complement strand
CTACATTCACACATAACAAACATTCTTTAATGTGGGGACAAGGTGTTGTTAAGAGAAAGACACACACGCACACACTATTACATCAGCAAGGGAATTTGTGTTTATAGTCACAATACTCCACTTGCACACTAAACAAACACTCATTAGTGTATGGACAAAGGTATTGTTTAGGCAAAGACAAGCACACACTACCAACAAACACTAATATTATTGACAAATTGATCAGTCTCTCTCTCTAGAGATCTGGTTAGCCCTGAGAAGGTTTTTTTTTTTTTTAAAACTCCAAATGCACCTGTCAATGATTACACTCCCAGGTCTAGCCCCACACACCCAAGCCTACTCCAATCATATTCCCAATTGATTTGTCTTGTTGGGAGCGCAGATGGGAGTTGAGTGGCTTCACTATACCATTTCTTCGTTTGAGGGATAGTGACGTCTTGTTCCCTCCTTTTTCTAGTCTACTCCCGTGAAAGCTGTGGTCTCATTACTTGCTGTGGTCGCTAAGACTTACACTCTTTCCGCTGCCTCTCCAACTCGTCGTCCCAATTCTTAATGTGAGGGACAGCGGCTCTCGTTGGTGGTAGTGGTTGTGGTGATTGGCGCTGTGGAGGTGTCCGCACTGCAGGCTTCACTTCACGCGGTTGCCTCATCATCAGATGAGGCAAAATTGGTCTTTTCTTTTCTTCTTCTTCTTTCATCTTTTTTCCTCTTCCTCCTCTTCTATTTTTGCTTGCATCGCCTCCATGGCCAGCTCGTCTAGAACGCGACAGGCATATTACCGATGCATCTGGAGCTCAATATATTTTTAGTCTGCTCATTTTCCTCTACTTTGTCACGTTGACAATGGGTAGGGAGACTGACGAATGATACGCTTTATATACCTGAAGTCCGGACGTGAAGGAAAACACCACCTTACCAAAAACTAAGAACACATCGCCGCAACCAAAACAAAGAACGCGCGGACCTAAATGAAACACTCACATCCACCTTTTACCTACAAACACACTCTACTACAACAAATGCATACAACCCTAAAACAAAAACACACACTATCTTACAAGCCAGGGAAACGAAGTGTTTATAGACACATTTCAATCTCTTTACCTACAAACACACTCGCATACAAATACCCACTCATTGTGGCAATAGAGTAATATTTCTTTCTCTAAATTGTTGTGGTAGCCATGAAAAGGGTTGTTTTGTTTGTTAAGGAGTTTTTGGCACTTTCCCTTAGCGCTCGGAATTACGTCCCCGTCTCGCAGCAGGCTTTCCCACAGGATAAGGCCTGCTTCTGCGGAAACAGAAGAATAACTCCTTAGTTTCGACACGGCATTCGACAAATCCTCTTTCTGGCTCCTGCTGCTTGTGTTGTTGTTGCTGTTGCTGCTGCTCTCTTTGCTATTGTTTCTGCTAGATATATATCTCTGTCCACAGCTCCTCTTCTTTCTTCACTTCTTCTCTACACATTTCTTCTATGAGGTCTTGTGTCAATTTAAGCATCCTGACGTTATCTATTTCGTCTGTCTTTTTTGCATTGGTTTTGCTTCACACGATTGTAAATTGACGTGGGCTTCGTTCAGCATGGCTAATTTAGAAGACATGTTTATCTGTTGACGAGTCAACAATGGATAGTCAGACTAGAGCCCGCCCAGCCTTATGTCTCAAGCGCGGACACGATAGAAAACATCCTTGTGGTTTATGGTAGGAACGCTTTAGCTAACCTAAGTAGGGGGATAGAGAGAAGTTAAAAAGCATATATCTTTATACATTATCCATTTTTAAAACAAACCACAAACACCAATGTTTTTTTCTTGAAACTACAACATTTTTATTCAACCAACAAGTAACCAACAAATAAATAACAATCCATTCTTTATCAACATTTTTTTCCATGACTGACCTATTGACAGGGTTGACAACGTTGTGAAGTCAAGCTGGACTTCAATAAATTGAGGCCATGAGGCCATCGATGCACACTACGTTTCCTAGCTAAATACAAGAGATATCCATAATGGTTACAAAACCATCTATTTTATTATCGTTTTTAGAAGAGTCAAGAACAAAATAAGTCACTAAATGCTCTAAAGGATATTAAATGTTGCGTTGATGAAGCAAATATACACAATAATATCCACGCACCATGGAATCTGTGCTTTGTAATTTCACATCATTCAATCCTGTCATCTTGGCATTTCTTCTCATAAAGTCGATGATGTCGTCTTCCAAAGGCGGTAATCCATACTAATCAATATGCTCCACACGGTCATAATAGGGAAAGTAGATAGCTACCCCGTGGGTTCCTGGGAGATGACTGTCATCCGTAATGATGACATGAACTTAATGGTTTTTAGCTTTGCCATGAGGAAGTTCATCTTTAGCGCACACGACATGATTCCAAGAAGAGGTGTACGAACTGTTTTTCAAAAGGTAATAAAGTTCCCAGTCATCCATTTTTTTTTTTTTTGTTTTGTCTTTCTTCCCAGGTAATGATAAGTCATCAGTTCAATCTTGACGTTTTGCTTGAAATCTCTGTCAAGTAGTCGTCTCTTGGCTTTGTCTCCGTACTCAGTGCAAAGCGAGATTCGATGCGACGGATCTCTAGAGAAGTCAACGGAGGGGAGGAATGATCACGCAAGTCTTTATACCACTGATGCAACACGGCTTCTTCTTGGAGATGAGACCCCAAGCTTCTTCCAGATACTCGTCCAATTTTTCTTCTTGGCTCATCATCAGGCATTTACCGTGTTGAGTTTGACTGGGATGATCGTTTTGACATCCATAGCAATGTTTCTTGGTCAACGCTGTAATTGTTTCTGCCAAGTATTTGACAAAACAGGAGACTAAATGTTGTCCTTGTTCTGGCCATCTGGACATCTCCATGTCCTCTTCGTCTTCGTCTTCTTTGGTTGATGGTTTTGCTTCCAAGATATCCTCCCAAAGAGGCTCCACCATTCAAATAGGGATAAGAGTTTTTCATAACTTCTAATAGCCCAGAACTACATCTTTCAAATTGTTGATTTATATAGTATTGTAGAATTCGGCATATAAGATGATGTTGAACGTCTCGGTTAGAGCTTTATCAAACTGAAGTTCCATGCTCAGGTGGCAGGATTGTATAGGGTGGAAATGTCCCTCGTCGCTGCCGTGTTCAGGAGTGAAATTAAAAGCCCACAAAGCGCAGCCTCCTGAATAATCTTCGTACGAAATTCCGTGACTGGTGTTGGTCCATAACTATCCGTTGGCTTCGTGCAGGGACAAGTACGACCTCAACTAATTCTTCTCGTGAAAGGCAGTTTCAAGGGGTGCAGAAGGTCTTGCCATGTCCATCTTCGTCACGTCTAAGTGGTCAAAGTTGAAAGAATTTTTTTTCCGCGGTCTCCGTTGAAGTCTGAATTCTCGACGATACCAGTGATTAATCGTTTGGTTAAATGTCCTTGGAAAAAATGATCTTCGATCATGGATTGCTGTCCCCTAGGAGTGGTGAAGGTTTCAACTTCCACGCGTCGCACGTAGAGTTTGGCTTCTCAGATGATGGTTTTGCATTTGGTAATATCATCAATCATCAAATGGAAAGCGGCACTACTTCGATTCAGTCTCAGGCGGACATTCATTTCGTTCAGCAAATTTCTGTCTTGCAACCACAAGTCCAAATGCAAGCGATCCATCAGTTCTAATCTGCTGTTGGGTAGTATGAGTTTGCTTCGACGATCTTTAAATCCCACATTTTCTTCTAATATTGTGTCGAACTTTGTCAGGTTTCCATCCAACAGAAGCATCGAGATGGGTCTCTTGGGCTTCTTTTCCGTACGTCAGTAGATGTTATAGGTATCCTCGGAAAGGGTAAGCATCCATGCCACCGCTGATCAGCTTTTTATTCAAGTACAAATCCACTTCACTGAACAAGGAATGCATGAAATTTGTGCCGGGGGCTACCTTATCGTTGTCCTCTGGAATGGAATTGTCTGCTGTTTCGATCACTTTGACTTTCAGGTACAAGTAACTGCTATCCAGATCTATGTAATCTTTGGGCTGTCCATTGATTTCAAATTCGATGAGAGCTGAGGCTGTCAAAGAGGAGACGGGATGAAATTCTACCCATTTGGGATTCTTGCATCGTCATCATAGTGGCATGGCAGATCCAGCTCTATCTTCGAACATTCGCAAGATTCTCGGTGCATCATAGTTTCTATTTAATAATCAAAGACGTCTAATTCTTTGACTGTTCTTATTTTCTTAATCTTTCTGGCTGCAATCCTCTGGAGGGGTCACATCGTCGTCTCTTTCTGCCTTTTCCTTGCTGTAGAGTCAGGGAAGATGGAATACCTGATTCAGCAGAGTTCAGTGAATTTAATGGAGTTTCTCGTCGACCCAAAATGTCTTTTCCAGTTTGGAGCAAGACATTTGTGCCTGCTTTTAAGAAGGCTTATTTGGGGTTTTGTTTCTCGATGATGAGATTTTGGAGAAATTATTTTCTGTGTGTCAAAGAGGCGTCTTTCAAGGCGTGCAACCCTCGTGTCACCATCGGTATCAAAACGGGGCCACCGAAAGAAAGGCAGACTTCAGCATATCTCGAAAACCGTGTCATCGTTGTCGAGCGACTCATTGGTACACAGGATACATGACTTACAAGTCGCTAGAGAATCGGTTTCGAAAATGAGTTTCACTGTGACTTTTCATTTGGAGAATGGAATATTTTATACCAATGTTAGTGTTGAAATACGACTTACTGATACCAAATAGTGAGGATGTACAAATTCGCAGTGAAATTTATACGTGTCTCCACCTTCCTCGTCATTCATTGTAGTAGAATCCACTTTGAAAGGAATGGCGTCGGAGTACACAGAGATCAAATTCAATCCTTCGTTCAGTTCTACAGGGGATCGAGCCATTTGTGTGTCTCCACCCAACATTTTAAACAAATGGCTACAAAATATCAGCACGCGACTAGCCACTTTATGGTACTCGAAGGTGACACTTCGTTTGGCTTTGCCTAGGGTTTTGCACTTGAACCTGAAAGCAATCGTGTCCACCAAATGATGACCGTTAAAATAATAACCTGCAGCAATTCTCACAGTATAGATGCTGAATAATGGATTGCTTGCTGGATCTTTGATACCTCGAAACCCAATTTCATTCATGAATTGTTGCACTTTTTCATTGAAACTGTTTTGATCTTAAGTGATGTTTTTGATTTGTGTGGGGTGAATGATTTCAACCAATGCCACTTCCCAATGCGCTTCGTGATCCAGTTTAATGGTCGGAGGTAATTCGGCCAAAAAATAGCAATATTTCTTGTGGGGAAACAAATAATAATAATAATAATAATAATAATAATAATAATAATAATAATAATAATAATAATAATAATAATGAGGACTTGGTATAGCGCCTAATCTTTAGAAGCTATAAGCGGTTTACAACATTTGACAACATTTAAAAAACATATATAATGATATGATTACAAAAATAAAAACAAACACCTCGAAAGTAGAAACAGAAAATATGCTGTAAATATTTAAGGCAAGGATACATTATTAGATCTTTAAGTCTGCTCTTGCAGTTGAAATAGGTGAGTTTTAAGAGCGCTCTTGAATGAGATCACTGTGTCTTTGTGTCTAAGTGCAGTGGGCAATTCGTTCCAAGTTGCTGGGCCCTGGTATGCAAAAGAGTGTTGTCCATATGATTTCATCTTCATAGTGGGAATGAAGTTGCATCCATGCAACTGTTAGTGGGTAAAGTTAAGTAAAATGGGTTATTCATAATTCCAGAGTTCTGCTTTGCGAGGGGTCACTCGAGGTCAGAAGAGTGTGCAAAGGAGGGTTGTAGCTTTTGTGGTGACTGTTGGGAGGGTGACTGGTGTTGGTTGCAAGCTCCCTTTGTTACCGTTAGAGTATTTCAGTGAAGGATTGGGTAGAAGGCAACCGATGCAACTGCTCAGTAGAATGGTCCAAAATTGTTTCTCTCCTTTTTGTAAACTCAAATTGGCGATGGCAGCACAGATGATACACCACAAAGATTTGTCAGAAAACGACAATTTGCATCTTAGGGACACGTTCTCCACAACAAACCCACAAGGATTGCTTTTTTAGCTCTAGCAGAGAAGAACTCGATGAACGAGTGGTCACTGTTGTTGTTGAGGCTTTGTTGAACGGCGTGATGGTCACCTTTTTATAGTCGATGACTTCCGAAGCGTCGATCCAAGAATCAAAACTGGTGGATATCTTTTCCAATGTACCGTGACTTCTTTGACATGACATTTTCCCACTTTGCTGGTTCTTTGATCGAGAATACTTTCCATGCCGTACACTTCGTCTTCTTTTTTGGTCACTCGTTGTTACTCGGGCAAGCAGAAAGTTCCTTTTAATACTTACCAGTTCATGTCTTCCAATTTATAGACGGCATGATGACGGCCACGTACTCGTCCAATGACAGGAAAAAATTCGGTGGTCCTGGTGAGTAAGAAAATTTTGTCTTAAGTGCGCTTGGTTTTTCCAATGCGCACCCAATCTCCTGTCGTTAACACTCCACCTTTCCCTGGGGACAGCCGCAGTCGGCGACGTACCAAACAGAAATTCAAAGACGGTCACTTCGTTGTCGGGAGTCAGTCCTTCTGCGGCGCATCCGATGCACCGATGGTAAGATTGGTTGTACGCTTTGACCAGGTGCAGTAAGACGTCGATGTACTTGAGAGTGTGTGGATGCGTAAAATATTTCCACATGCGATTTTTTAAGGTGCATTAAAAACGTTCCACGATGCATGCTTTGGTTTCTGGATTCTCAGTGGTGAAAAATGAACTTCTCGTTTCTTCAATTCTTTTTGGAAAGCTTGGTTCAGAAATTCAGTGTCTTTGTCTATTTGACATCGAAGAGGGTGACGATCGCTTTGTTTCAACACCAGTTTTAAGGCTCGCACTAACTTAGTGCTCGATTTCGGAGTCACATACACGACCCAGGAAAATGTGGAAAATACATCGATGACACAAAACAAATATTTGTAGCCACGATTGTAGGTGGCCAGATGAGTTACATCGGGGATAACTTGGCTTGCCATTGACAATCAATGACCTTCACTTGGGTGCGACTTCTGGAAAAATTTGGTTGAATGGGTTTGTGTAAGGTGTACATAGCTTGTTCTTGTAACCATCGTTGCACTTGAGATAAACGGACACATTTCAGTCTTGTTTTGGCAGCACAATACAATGTATGAACTCCTCCGTAACCAGCAGGATGGGATGGATAGTAATAAATGCTGGCTAACAAATGCTCCATCAGGACTCTTTCTCTCTTCAAAAAGTCACCCACTGTTCACTGATGCTACTTTGGCTTGGGTGAGATGGTGGTTTGGAAACGGCTTTACGTGTCCGAAGTGCCACAAGTGTAGAGGTCGAGGGTAGTGGTGGTGTTGGTAATCGGATGGCTTTCTTCATGCCTTCCTTTTTTACTTCTGGTTTCCTTTTCCCTTCTACTTCTTTCACTTCTGCCGAAGGAGGAGTGGACATCATCTTTTTAACCCAAACTTTGAGTTCTTCTCATTGGAGAGTGTGGGAAGGGGTCAACAAGCACGCTGCAATTTTACTAAGGATGGGAGGCGCAGACGGTGTTTGAAAGACTACACGTGCCTCTTCTTCATCTGGCATCCGTGTGGCTGCGTCTGTCTTGGTCACTGGGGTGGTGGTGGTGGCGATGGACGTTTTATCATGGTCTTACAATCTTTCAGAGTCTTTGGAGCTGTTTCGTCTGAAGCTTTCTGGTGAAAGCGTTGAAGACATTATAATACTTGGCCGCACTGTCGCGATTTTTCCGTTTCTGACAAATCGCTGTGATGCATCAGCGATTCCAATTCGTCTTGTAACTGGGACATTTCGGTCAAATGAGGATTAGGGGGTAAATGCGTTCTTGCCAACGATGGAATTCCATCCATCGTTTGTAAGGGACTTAAGTCAGCTTTCGTCCTTGCATCAGATTCCCAAGTACACGTATGAGATCTTTTCATCCAAGATGTCCCTTTTATCTTCTTGGTCACTTTTATATTTGACCCATGGGGAAGGCACCTCCCATGAGTCCTCCCAGCATTCTTCCCAATACTCCTTCACGAAGGGTCCTTGCAACTGGTGCACAAATCCTCCGTGTTGCACCAACATCTTTTTATTTTGATAGCTGGGCAATTTATTTATTTATTTTTTTTTTTTGACCATTTGGCGAAGAACGTGTCGAATCCTGGCTAAGTGTTCTTTCTGATGCTTGGACAAAGGTATAGTTCCTTTCAGGACATTCAGACAACATTTGCGCAAGGTATCGATGACGTCGTTCAAAGCTGTTTGAAAGAGTTATTTTCTCATCGGTGGGGGGGCTTTGGACAGGACCGACAACACGTCCTAAACAAGGAGGCAGTCCTTTTTTTCTTTCATTTTGGGGTAGAAGAGTGATGGCTTCTGGGGGTGACATCTTTGTTTGTTCCGAAGCACACACAAAATGCACTAACGTCGATTACTTGGCAAACGTCCTTTTATCTTGTAGGGGTGTATTTTTTTAGTAGGTCGAATGGCTTGTATTCAGTCGTTCTGACGAAATCTTTTACTATCCAATCAAATAATCATCCCCATTGGCTGCTCCTCATTTTCTTTGGACGATTGGGTCTTTTCTTGGTAGACGTCGATGCTTGGCTAAGCGTTTCTTCGGATGTTGGGTCAAACGACTAGACTGTCCTTTTCATTTTCCTGTTTGAACAGGAGAACGACGATGGTGGTAGCTGTGTGCACGTCTAGCGAGTGAAATCATTTTGGCGTTCAGGAGCACAAAAACACTGATACCCATTGTCTGCCGCGGGTCCTTTCTACAGTGGAATGCGTCGCCACTGATTGTAATCCGTCCTAACTTTATGACAAGCAACACTTGACGTTAAGGAGTTCGGAACGAACTAAATCGGGATAGTTCTTGTTTGGATAAATCCAGCAAACTCTGTAACGTGCCCGATCTGTCTTGGACTTTGATTGTAGAGGCAGGTACCTTTTTAGCATCTGCCGCTGGGACTAAAGAGGACGAGGGTGTCATCGTCGGAGGAGAAGTTCCTGGAGATAAGGGTTTCCATCTTTCATCAAATGGGTAAGAACGGTTGTCAAATTAGGTTTGGCTGGCATCACCAGCAAAGGTGAAGTTGAAGAACCTGAGGCTACTGGAGACGAGGTCACCGTCGCGGCAGGTCTTGGGGTTGTAATATTGCGTCCGGGACGCAGTGCCTCTCTTGCTCGAAGAAGCTGTCTTCTGGGGTCTTTTTTGGGACTTTTCTTTTTCTGAGGATGTGAATTGGTCTTGACACCACTGTTCTTTTTCTTCTGGGTACGTTTGGGGCGGGGAGTGGCTTTATCTTGGGGGTGACTTTTGGGGCATTGGGATCCCATTGTAAGACGGAGCGAATGATGACACCTCCTAGAGAACCGCTGCCTCCAGGTTTCATATTGATTTTACTTTTTTGGTTTAAGTGTCGATGCGAGGATCTGCCAGTTGCGTCAAGGCTACTTTGTTTATGGCAAAAAAAGTGTTTGTTTTGATGTGGAATATGAATGATGCCTTGAAGTAAATGGAGAGCTGTCACAGTAAACCATCGTAAAACCTTTTGAGACTGGTTTCTAAGACACAAGCACGTATTTGTAGATTTTATTGAGACTGATGCCAAGATTAGATTGTGTAAAAGATTTTTGGAGCCATCTAACTCTTCCTCTGGAATTCCTTGCAAAAGACTACCTTGTAGTAAATAGAATCAGTAGCAAACCAGTCTTTCTTGTCCTTGGGTAGTTTATCAATGTCTGACCACTGGAACGCTTTGATTGGAATCAGTCTACTTATAGCATTCAGGTACCAGTACTTCAAACATTGGTGACGTTACTGATGCAAATGCCCTTTGCGTGTCACTTGTATTTTAACGAAATCTCGGCAAATGGGTTATTTCAAATCCACAGGCAAACCACAACTGTTCTCTTGTAAAGTATCCATGAAGAGATTACTGGAGTCCCACTAAAAGTAGGTAGTGACAGTGCGGAGACCATCGAGCATGTTCCAGGTAAAGCCGAGTCTTTCTGCTCCCACTGGTGAAGTCACTCGCCGCAAATGAAGCACTTGAATTTATCGCCTTCGCCCAAGTAGACAATCCAGCACTAGCTAGTTCTTCGTGGGTAGGTCTCCCAGACACTTGGGCCAATATCCTTTGAGCGTATGGAATCGACTTTCAAGGTTGCAGTATTTAGGCAAACGCCACAGGTAACGAATATTCTTCTCTCAGGTTTATTTCGATGATTAGTTGGTAATACATTAAATAATTTGCTCAGGAATGGATGACACCCGTAGGGTGGTAGTTATACGGTAGTATGACGATGAGGATGAAAACCAGTAAAGTGATAAGGTGTACTGTAACGAGTGGCATCGCTTTCGCACCCGTCAGGTTTGATACGCACAGCATCACTTTCCGTGGCAGGTGTAGTAGTAGTGATAGCGAAGTTCCCATTATGTTGTGCTGAATCGCTGAGGTCACAGAGTACGGCATCCCTGCAAGCGCAAGGCACAGCATCGCACTCCACTTTAGAATCACCGAACTTGATTTGTGTCCATTTAAAAGTATTCATCGTCCTCGCTTGGTGTTGGCAGTCACAATGAACTCTCTATCTTGGACGTTTTCCCTTTTTATATGCTGATCAATATCGACGTATCCGTTAGGTAAAGTAAAGTAGATGGAAAGTCGCACCCTCTTCTGGTACACGATTTGATGCAGTTTTTCCAAGGGTCGACTGACAATTTGATGTGTGGGTAAACGTACAATCTAGTGTAGTTCGTAGGTGGTCACTTTAAAGTCTTGATCCTCTTCAGATTGCAAGGGTTCTTTCAATACCCCAACGTTCACCACTCAACTGGTGTGATAATTGAGAGTCAATTCTTTCACTTTACACTCGGTGTGCACTTCACCTTGTGGGTCATGGTATTCGTAGCCGTAATATTTTGGACCGCCACCAGCAAAAACTGAGAATCTTGTCGTTGGGGTATTCTTCCGTCCAGGCTCCTAAACGGTCTCCTTGGATGTCAGGGTGACGATTACCAAGAAGACTGATGTAGATGCAACTGTCTGTCAAAATGCAGCACACGATCTAGTAACAATTCTAAAGCTTCGTACAATTTTAAGTGAGCATGGGCTGTCACGTAGGCCGCAATGATGACATTTCCAAATTTGTCAGCCTGTACAAAGTCCAGTTCTACTTCGAAATTAACCAGGATCAAGTCTTCACGAAGGACGTCCACGTGTTCCATGTATTTGGCTTTGTCGTAAATCATCAGGAAGTAGCGGGTAGGTTCTGTCAAAAATTCCGTCTTCGGTAAACACGGTCGTTGTGCCATTTTCCCTACAAAAAATTCAACATCACTTTGGCAAACGATCGGCCACCTTCGTTTATCTCAATGTGATATAAAGTGATGCCTTCCTGCTCCAAGTATTTCTCTTTGAATTTCCTTTGGTTTTCGGGATTGTGGCACCAGGAAGGATAGCCTCTGGCTTCTTGTTTCAGTTTTAAAAAGGCATCCAAGTAGTCTGCAAAAATGCCTTTGTGTGTCTCGTCGTTTTTTTTTTGGTTTTTTTTTTGGTACTGTTCTGTTTTGGGGAAGTGACAAACTTCGTACATTTCTAAGAACTGGTATCCCAGGTCCAGAGCTTTGATCAGTTCCACGCTGACCCACGTTCCTGTCAAGGCGCGTTCTTCCTGGGTGTGCTGATAAGGTTGATCTTGGGTGCTCATTTTGGCACAAGTGCGGCACAGTGGAAAAATCAGTTTTGCTTGGCAGTAGTGAGGTAAAACGGGATGACACAAGTCTGTGGGGGGCAAGACTTTACATTTAATCAGTCCTTCCTTTTATTGTCCACGTCAGCAATTGTGTTTCGTCAGCAACTGTGGGTGCCCTGCAGGAAAGTGACAATATTTGCACAAGTAAGAATACAGCGAACACACGTCCAAGTATTTGATTTCTTCTCCTTTCTCCTCGTCGGCTTAGTAGAGCAAACAGGTGGCATTCGTCCGTCCTCCATACAAACTGTCCCGCGGGTTCAGAGGTTCCACCATCTTCTACCTTTCCACGATGCGTTTAAACTCGCGATCGGCTTTCAAACGGTGACCGTACTCGTGTTCCCGCATTTCCACCACTTGGTATCCTTGCTGTTCTAACTTTAAGCGTCACTGACAATTGGCCTCGTACACGTCTTCCATGGTACGTTGTAACAACTGATTTTTGGTGTACCGTTGAGGGTAGCAGATCGGACATCCGTAAAATAATTCACCGTTAAACTCGTACACGATGTTGGGGTTTTCTAAGTCCCAGCCATCCAGCGAATAATTTCAGATGGTCTTTTCACCTTCTCCGTTTCAAGCGTGTTGGAGCCATTTGTCTACCTTGTCACACAAGTAATGTAGCCAGCGTAGGGCTTTAACCGAGTATTGACGTTTGACAAAATTTGTCGTTTGAGGTCAGATCACAGACAGTGTGTTCTCCGGCATGAATCGTTTCCGATACACTATGGAACACGCTATGGCAATGATGCAGTCTTTTTTTAAACGATCGATCCCTCCGTGCTCCATGAACGATTCCCGAAATTTTCCTGAGGAGCACCGTAACATGCCCACGTCGGAACGACAATACTGTAACATATCTTCCTGAACGTTGAAGGGGTCCGAGGCGTGAGTGTGGTAATAACCAAAGAAATCTTCTCGTTGTTCGGTGCGCATGTTGTCGGAATCGTAGTAGTGAGCATCAGGCAATTGTATTAGAACGGCATGTTGATTAGCTTCGGTATTGAAAAAGTGCGCAAAATACCCTTTGGCCATTTCTGTCATTTCAAATATTTTAGGCATTCGACTCAAAGGCATGGCTATGTAACTCATCGAATCTTTAAACTGCACGTGCCCAACATGCATGGAAATTAGCTTGGCTCCGTTCAAAGTCATTTTCGGACGTTTGGTACTTTGTTCTGTACAGTATTTGAGAAGAAACTATCCATCGTATCCCCAGAAATGGTGAGCCATCACCTTGGTATAGCACTGGTAATATCCGTTGTTACGACCCTGTAGTTCAATTGCATGTGTGTTAAAATTTGAATTCTTTCTAATTCTTTATATTTCATTTCTATTTCATTTTTATATGATTAAATATAATTATTATTATGATGATGATTATGTTCGCAGGGTCTGATATTTTGTTAGAAACATCGTGTTTATTTAGAACGTAAATGTGACTCGCGTAAGCACGATTTTTACATGACTGTTTTGTAATATTAAGTAAACAGTCGGAAATAGCTTTGTAAATGATTGGTTGTGACCATGGTCATTTCTTATAATACTTGTTGACATTCTATACTGCGGTGGCGAGATTTCGAACTCGCCATGATTTCGTCGTGCGTGTACATGAAATGAGGTATTAATTTCCTTTAAATACTCAGGTACCTGCGAACTAGTCTAGAGTCATATTTTAACATCTAGAGTCACATTCTAACATCTTATAGAGTTTATAAATACCTAAAGAAGAAGGTATTCTTTTGTGCTGGAAAGAGTTGTTCGTTCGTACGTTTGTAGAACATGTGTCTTGTTATTGATGATACCTGTTCTTCGTCTACCTTTTAAATAATAATTATTTTCCCTGGAGAACTACACAACTGGCTTTGGATAAAAATATTTGTTGAAATTAATTTTAAGTTGGAACAGGACAGTACAAATTGTGATTCACAGTGCAAAATTCTGGACACTTGTGTAAAACCTTCGTCTGACGTCATCATCCGCCATCTTGGTACGGAGTTGAGATTCAGACTTCAATTTAGAACTGTTTATTCACAGGACTTATGTGTTTTTCACAATTTTAGGACAAATTTTGGGATCTTCGTAAATCGTAAGTCTTGTTTCACATTTTTACCTTTTCTAGGGAAATAAATTATTTTTGTTAAAATTTACAAAGCTTGTTGTCTTTGCTTTTTTCTTTATGTTACTTTAAACTAGCCGATGCGTAACACCGTAACGTTCGATGTCTCCTTGACTCTACATTTCGTCGATGGGGTCTAAGATTCGTTGGGCAAATGCCAACGTGTTCGGTCCCCGAAAGATTTTTGGCAATGACAAAAGATAGGTTCTTGGGTGCACTTCTCGGAAACTCGATGAGCCACGCAGAAATTAGGAATGTCAATGCCGGTCTCTTGCATGCATTCGAAATCGAGAAAGATTAAATTGCCTTTCTTATGGTCATCTTCTTCCTCCTGTTGAGGTTGGTGTTTTTGACTGTAGCATTCGTGTTCCAAGTCCACGATTTGGTGACAAATGTGACATCATTTCTTTCCTGGACAAATGTATTCCTTGGCACTATTGGCACGTATAACGTGTACAGAAGCAGAAAAACATTTCAGAAGTTGACAAGCACTTTTCTGCTGTGAACTTTGCGTCTTCAGATGTTGTTGGTATTAGTTAGGGCTGACAAAAGTGCGCTGACAAGCTGAGCAAAACACTCGTTTTTGTCCTTCGTCAGGGCAGGGTTTAAAGGCCAATATCCACAATGATTGTGTTGCTCTCAATTGGTATATCCATAGTCACATTTCTCACAATAATAACTGTATCCCAGGAAACCGGTGATAATGGTAATGGCATCGAAATGTTAATCGCGATGATATACGTGAACGTATTTTCCGTCTTTGAAATTTTTACCTCGAACCAACAGAGGTCTGCGCACTTCTTGAGGGTGTACATTCAAGTTGTGGCGTGGAGCTAAGACGTCTTGCAATTTTTGCCTTTCTGGAACACCACAGGGTGTGTCTTTAGATAGCCCCGCTTGCTGTAACAGGAGTTCTGCTTCTCTTTGTTATTTGGCTCGGTTCGATCTTCCAACGTTGTCCCAGGATCTTTTTCATTCTGCCGTGTCGTGTTGCTCAGCTAACGTTCGTCCCACCACGATGGCACAGGCTAAACACATCTTGTCTTGAGGATTGTTAATCCGGACGAGACTGTGTTTGGCTCTGCGAAGGTCGTCCACCTATAACACTTTTTGGCTTTGTCAGGTCCCTTTAGGAAGAGAAACGTGGGTCATGTACAGTGTCGCTTTTCCCCTTGTCGTTGTAGTGCTGCGCGTGTTGAGTCTTGTCGATGACTGGAAGGTGTCAATTCTGTTGGGCTAATAAACTCGATCCAAACAGGCGACTTCAGACTTTCGTGACAAATGAAAAGTCTCAAGCGATTGTCTTCTTTGGCTAGACATTGTCGTTTCAGTGTGGTTAAAAATGAATCCCACGCATCAGTGATTAACCCCTCTGTTTTCTCCAACGCTACATCGGACTTGAAATCTTTAAATTTCACCGTGTACGTGTATGCGGTAATACTTAATTTTCTAGAGGAGCGTTTATCCTCCTCTCGAATGTGCTAATACTTTTTGTGGGATCCTGGACTTTGGTTTGGCGTAAACTGCCTTGGTCTGGATTCTGTCTCTCTCACGTCATCTTCAAAATTGCTGGCATGAATTTGAGCCAAGACTTTAGCTACTGTGCTAGGGGACAGGTCACGTATCTGCCCCCTACTTTCTTCCCCTTTCTTCACGAAATCTTGCGATCGTTTCATCTTGATTGCAAAATGTCAAATCACTCAATTTTAAACGCCATGGTCTGCTATATATCAACATAAGGTGTCTTCCCTATATAAACGGTCAGTGTCTTCCCTCACAGGACACATTTCACTCTCAATCCTTCCAGAAAGATGGAAGAGCCAACACAGAGAGAACTTTTGATCAGTGCTTCATACGAAGGTTTTCCTCGGAGAAGCCGACGAACTTTTCTCCCTCCTTTCGATATGAAAGTCGAGACACATGTTATATCTTTCAGAATAAAGGACATTGGGCCACACAATTTCCTGAACGTCAAAGCAAGACAGATGCCAAAAGAGACAAAGGTCAAGATACCTGTTATCATTATCAAGAGAAAGGCCATTGGTCTTCAGGCTACCCTAAGATACAACAAGAACAGGAGGTAGAGAGGGGTTAAGAACAGGAAGAAGAGGTACCTTCCGAAAAGGAAGAACCCATACCGGTCCAGAAAAAGAAAAAAAAGATGAGAAGAAAGTCAGGAAGAAGAGGACAAACCAATGACAGTGTAGAAATTCAAAAATAGGAGAGTGTGAAAAGACCAAGAAGACGTTCAATTTGATGTCATGAGAAATTTGATTGTAACTTCAATGAGAATATACCAGAGCGAAAAAAGGTAAGTGTATCTCGGTTTTGATTTTTATAATAATAAGAACCTACACTCATGCACTCACACACGTACATCATGGGAAAAAGAGATTTGAGTTTTACTTGATTCTGGAAAACGTTTACTAGTCTCTTTTGGAGAAAGGTGAGTGGCTCTAGAAAGGACCGTTGAGTTTTGGTTTATTTAACAAACTCAGGAACGGGAGGTTATGCGCTTTATCTGCCTTATCCGTTTGGCTTACGTCTTGACCTGCTACTGTCGATGATTTGGTAGAAATCACCACTGTTGGTATCTCAGGCGTGGCAGGACTGTTGACGGAGTTGAATTGTTTGGCCAGCGAATTTCTTTTTCTCTTGGGTCGCATTAAAGAAGTCTGATACATTTGTCTCAGACTCCTTAACTCTGCCAAACTGTCTAAGGGTACCGTAACCGTTTGACTTTCACTGTTCTCCTTCTCTCCTAGACCTTATTTCTTCTCTGTTTCTTTTTCCTGTCATTTTCTTCTTGCCTCTTCTTCTCGCTGTTGATGTTGAATGAGAAAGGATTGTTCTGCTTCTTTCTGCTGTTGCATAAATTTCTCCAATTCTTCTTTCTGCCTCTGTTTAAAACCCTTGACGTACGATAAAATAGAACAAGGCTACGAAGGTGCTGGTACCGGAACAAGTTATTGTGAAGAAGAGAGAAAATCCACTAAATCCCAATTAAAATCGTTCTCTTCTCGAAGCAGAACTTTGTTTGCTTTGGTAGCCACTGCTATGCCACCACTTCTCGTCTCCCCAACTGGTGCACCACAATTCATCGTTTTTGTACTTTTCCTCATCTTCTAACAATGTCACATCGATTCTCTGCACACAGACGCTAGCGCACCTAAATATGGAATGTGACTCCACTGGTAGGTCTCTTCGGATTGGAAGACAGACTCCGAACTGTGACTAAACTTTCCAACGTGTGTTAGGAATTGCGAAAGAACTCAATCCTTTTCGAGCCTCTTACATTTTCAATACCCTCGGTTCACGCCATTCGATTCATCTGTTCTCGTCACAAGATGTAGACTAACGTAGTATCGTCTACCCTCATATCGTCGATGGTGTTCCACCCGGACTCTTTCATGTATGTCAAATCATCATGGTCTATCACCAAGATCATAGAGACGGCCCTTTGGAAACGAAGGATCTATGTGGAGAGGCATGGCTGTCTGAAGCGAGTTTTAATCTACGGTCCAGATGTCAGACGGAGTTTGAGGAAGAGAAGAAGGACAGTGAGATCCGATATATATTAGGTTGATGATCTTAACTAAAGAAAATCTAAACGGCCCTTTTTTGGCCACTCATATGGCTCGAAAAGATGTCTATTCTCTCTTGCAAAAAATTGTTTTTGTCTATTGTATAATTGTTTGTATATGTATGTATGTATGTGTGTATGTATGTATGTATGTATGTATGTATGTATGTATGTATGTATGTATGTATCTATGTATCTATGAATGAATGTATGTATGTATGTATGTATGTATGAATGTATGTATGTATGTATGTTGCTGTGAAAGGCATAGTGTAGTTAAGGGCAAATTTTTTTCAGAAATGTTGGGACATTTATGTATATCAACTGATTAAATGCTATCTAAAAGGCAATTCTTTGGTAATATCAAGTACGTGGAGGTTCGTATTATGAAATAAAAGCCCTCTGAAATCTGCGTACGTAGAGTAACGAATCCATCGTCTCCATATTGAAATCCCGCTCGGCAGTGATTGGCAGATCCCGAACGAATAACACATATAGTTCAGGTGACCCAAAGTTGCATAATTGTATGCCAAATTATAAACACTGAAGTTGATGACGTAAAACACAAGCACGCTAAGACACCGCGCAAAATGTCAACCACGGTGAGTACGAGTTTCTTCTGATCTCGTTCTTTTCTCCTAATTAATTTCCTTTCTACTTTTAAGTTTGAGAGGTAACGATGAAATTAACGTAGAACTATTTTTATAGTTATATTTAATAGTTTGTTGTGGTGCGAGAATGATTTATATAGACGTGCTTTGCACAATATTACAAAAACCCAATGGTACTAGATTTCACTTCCTCACGCCCTCCCCCTCAAATTTATAAACAAAAGCATCTAGGATATTTAAGAATGTTCAAAACATAGTAATTTCATTAATCATTTTAGAAATTCTAACCAGATTGTAACCAATGGACCCCTGGCACTCTTCTTTGTGGAGTTTCAAACAAAGCGGAAAAAAATTCGTGTTCTGTTTTGCCAATGTAATACGTTACATACACAAGGTTTTCAATAAGAGTTTTATTAATAGATGGAATCCAGGTCCAAAACTCAGGGCCAGATCACTAAAATATACACACACGCAAATGTACAGTCACGGTCACTTCAAGTTTGACCTCCATTTTATTTTGTATTATGCACACTTGACCTGATCCAGTCCAGAAAACTTCCATCAAATCACAACCTTGCATGTTTTAGTTTCTTATTCTCATTTTGCACTATATTCCTATACGTTTGACAAGTAATCATGAATACATTAGTTGTCAACTTGTGAATACTTTTACATATTAAGATTCATTAGAGAGACAACTGGACCACAGTAGCAATTATAATGTATAATAGAAAAGATAAAAAGCAGAATGAAACTCTCAAACGTAGAAACTGTGTTATTACCCAGACTGAAATCAGCTCACTTTGAAACTCAAGTTCAGGTGACCTTTAAGAGTGAGAGGGAGAGGAAGTAAGAGGCGTGGAACATAAACCAGAGGGGGAAAAGGAGGAAGACCTGCTGTGCAGTCTGAAAACAGAGCTGGCCAAGCTCCACACATAGTTCAAACAAGGCAGACAAGAATGAGGGTAATTGTTTATATATGTCTTGCAAAATAAGTATTGATATGTACTGAAAAATGTTTGGCATTTGGCAAAGACTATAATATCTACACGTCAGTAGTGTTTTGCACAACTTAGAAAAATCATATTTGTATTGTAAGGTTATTTATTTTACAAAACAATGTACGTTTAAACTACTTTACTTTTTGTTGCTACTCACCAACCCACCATAATGTCATTTGATAAAGGAAGAGCATGCGCAGGCACCGCAGAAAATACCGAGTCCACCTCATTCATATGGTCACTTTATATAATACCAAAATAATAAAAATAGTATGGAGGCAATCTCAATGAGTACCCCATTGCATGATGACATACATATAATTGATATGAAACTAGACACAAAAGGTTTAACATCGGTCTCTTAAATGTACAAGGTACAGTAAGAGAAAAGCCCAGATTAAGTTAATGTCGTCTTCCAAGGAAAACAATATCTATGTTTTAGGCCTCATTGAAACCAAATTAAATGCTAACCACAATAATAATCTATTTCACTGTCAAGGCTACAATAAACCGTTACGCATCGACAGAGAGACAGCAGTGGGGGGGGAGGTCTTGTTGTATATATTAGGGAAGATGTAAATGCAGAAAGGCGACCTGACTTGGAGTAACATACAATTAAGAGTATTTGCGTGGAAATGTCTAAAAAAAATGCAAAATTATTCCTAGTTGGTTTACTTTACAGGCCACCTTTCTACAAAGCATTTTGACCAATATAAAGTTGCATGGAATATAATCCAAACTTTTGATGACATAAATGAACCTCTGAGGGTGTGGAGTGACTTATTTATAGATGTAGCCTCTAAGCATGCACCACACGAAAGTACATCGAGTAAAGTATGAAATCAAACCTAATTGGCTTACTACTGAAATACTAGATGCTATGAAGACACAAGACCAACTACAGGCTATGGGAAACCATACACAATATTACGTGTGGAGAAATAAATTAGCAAGTATGATTAAAAAAGCTAAAGAACGTATTATCCATCGATGCTTGAAAACAAAAAGAGCAACACAAACTCCATTTGGAAAGTCTTCACTAAACTCATTGAGGAACACACAAGGATAAGACATAAAATTCACTCAATTCTGGTAAATGACAAAAAAGCCACTGATGACACTGACATTACAAATGTTTTTAATGATTTTTAACCAACATTACCACTAAGTTAAAAGACCCAGTGTTAGAAAACAACTTTAATGAACTGAAAAAGTTCTGCAGCTGCAAAATCCCTAAGAAGGTAAGTTTCTCTACCTCATCAGTATCAGAAAACTTTGTTACAAATGTCTCAGTAAACTTCATACCAAGAAAGCTACAGGACTTTATCAGATTCGTCCACCACTCATTAAAACGTCTGACTCAGCTATTTCAGAGAGCATTAACATTCATAATCAATTTAAGTATTGCAACCTAATCTGTCCCCAAAATATGTAAAACTGCAAAAGTAATGCCTATGCACAAATGTGGTTCTAACAATGATGCTGATAACTACCAGCCAATTTCAATAGTACCAAACGTGTCAAAATTGTTTGAAAACATGCCCATGACTCGTTCATGTCATGTCATATTGAACCAAAGATTTGCTGTTACATCCTAATCAATCAGGCTTTAGACAGAAACATCCATGTGAGACTGCCTTGATCTCTCTTACTGACAAATGGATTCAAGCACTTGATCAAGGTCAAATAATAGGATCTGTATTTGTAGGATTCAGGACATGGTGGATCATGAAATCTTTTTGAAGAAACTGAAAATTTACCAATGTGATGAAAGCACAGTTAGATAGATTACTTCGTACTTAAGTGATCGAACACAACATGTTTATATAAATAATGTTCTGTCCGAACCTGGAACAACTAGATATGGAGTACCACAAGGTTCAGTTCTAGGTCCATTATTATTTATATTATTTATTAATGACCTACCACTTGTTAGTAAGGGACTAAATTTCATCTACAGATCTCTATGCAGATGACATGACATTGTCAGACATCCAAAAAACATAAAGCATGAGCTAAAAATCTCTTTGCAGGTTACCCTAAACGAACTGGACAACTGGTGAACATGCAATGGCATGGTGGTAAATACTGGTAGAACTAATATATCACTTATCTCAACACGACCAAAAAAAAAACAACAAATCTTGGTATTGATGAACTATGTCTGAAATGGAAATATAAACATTTGCAAATGGTCCGTCATCATAGGCTACATGGTGTTTTGGCATATAATATCCTATCATGGACTGAACATATCAAACATATCAGTTGGTTGGTTGGTTGAATTTTTACGGCGCACCAGCACTATGAGGCTCTTTAGCGCCATACAAAAGGTTATATCTTTCATCATTTAGAAATAGTAAAAGGTTTCGTATCGACCAGCGATACGAAACCAAACAGTTGAAGGTAAAACGATAAAATGGTAACGGTGATAAATAAATAAAGTTTCCCGATCAACGGGGAGTGCAAATGATGTATGACAAGAAAACAGATGAAAGGTAATTCAAATCTAGCGACGGTATATATAGCACATAAAGCTGTTCAAGGTGATAGCACAAAAGCTATAACTTATGATAAATATTTACTGCCTTCAGGAAGTCTATAATATAAGAAACGCTAACTGTATCAAAGAGCTCCCTAATGTCATGCAAATTGTACTAATGATTACGCGTAAGTTGGAGGTCGAAACACTCCAACATAAAGTGCTCAACAGTGAATGGTTCATTGCAAGATATGCACTCTGGTGGGTCTTCTCCTTGTAGTATGTAGGAGTGGGTCAAATAAGTATGACCAATTCGAATTCTTGCAATGACTACCTCCTCCTTACGGACGGCTCTGTAAGAAGGAGTCCATTCTCCTAGGGTTGGCTTGAGGGCACGAAGTTTGTTATTCACGGCATCATTCCATGATGCCTGCCATTTCTGACGTAAACATTCTTTGATACTACGTTTAAAATCAGTATACGGTTTTAAAAATCAGATGGTTCCAGTGATAGGGCCAATTTAGCAGCGCGGTCTGCTTTGTCATTACCTTTAATTCCAATATGGCTGGGTAACGAACAGTATACTATATTGTGTGAGGTACTCAGCTCAGTATGTTTAAGAAGAATATTAGCTAATAATGGATTCTCCAGTTTTCTATTATGTAGTGACTGAAGTACTGATAGTGAATCGGAGAAGATGATGCTGTATAAAATACGCATGCTTTCAATATATTGCAAAGCAAGGTCTATTGCTCTGATTTCGGCTGAAAAAATTGATGTACCATTTGGCAAGCGAACTTTTGTTGTATGTTTTCCACTAACGAAGGCTGCAGCAGCCTTTTCCTCATCTTTTGATCCATCAGTATATATTCTTGTATAATTTTCAAATTGGGTGAGGAGTTCATTGTAAGAGTTGTGAAAGATGGTTTGTCTCCGATTTTTTTCCGTCGTTAACGTGAAAAGTACTTTTGGTTGTTGAAGTAGCCAGGGATGTGTTTCAGAGACGGTCGTTTCCAGAATTTTTGAAAGATCTATTTTGGTATTGTCAAGGCATGGTAATATTCTAATGCCAATGGTAGGTGTGACGTTTGGTTTATTGTCATATAAGGTTTTATATTCGGGATCAAAAACAGCCGAAAAAGCAGGGTTCAGAAGGTTTGATCTTAATGTGAGAGCATACTGTGCGGAAAGCATTTCTCTACGTTGTAATAAAGGTGGTTCGTTCGCTTCAACGAGTAGGCTTTCACACGGGGATGTCTTAAATGCTCCCAGAGCAAGTCTTATTCCCTGATGATGAATTGGGTCCAGCATCTTCCAATACGACTTCCTAGCTGAACCATAGACATCGCAACCATAGTTTCGAGCGAATAAATGTTCTATATAAACTGAGTATGATTTTTCTATCAGCACCCCAGTCAGTGTGCGCTACTAAGTTAAGTAAATCTAGAGTTTTCAAGCATTTAGCTTTCAAATTCTTCAGTTGTGGAAAAAAAGTCAGATTTCTGTCGAAGATAATACCTAAACATTTTGCTTCCTCAACAACTGGGATAGGTGTTCCGTCCAGCGTGAGTTTAGATTCCTCATGATGTCTTCGTAACTGACAGAAATGCATACATACAGTTTTTGATTTCGAGAATTTGAAACCATTAGTATTGGCCCAATTTTGAATCTTGTTGATAATTTGCTGTAATTGTCTTTCAGTTGTATGCATGTGCTTGGATCAGTAACATATTAAAACGTCATCAACATATAGGGAGCAATCTACACCAGGGGAACACCCATCTCTTGATCGTGCATATCAAAGAGGGTGGAGCCCACTCGTACCTTGAATTCCCTGTCTGAGAGGGAGTTTAATATGAAAGAGGTCAGTCGGCCTTTTAGACCCAGATCGTGCCGGTCATTTAGTATTCCATACTTCCACGTTGTGTCATAGGCCTTTTCCAGATAGAAGAAAACCGCTACTAAGTATTCCTTCTTGATGAAAGCGTCGCGAATAAATGTTTCCAGTCTAACCAGATGATCATTGGTACTACGGCCATAACGAAAGCCACTTTGGAGAGGAGATATTACATTGTTGGTTTCCAAATACCATACAAGCCGAGAATTGATCATTCGTTCCATTGTTTAGCATACGCAGCTAGTTAATGATATGGATCTATAGTTGGTAGGATCTGCGCTATCTTTGCCTGGTTTGGGAATTGGTCTTACCGTTGCTTCTTTCCAAATTTTTGGTACATTACCAGTAATCCATAAATCATTGAAGATTTCCAGAAGAACTGTTAAGGATTTTTCTGGAAGGTGTTTCAAAAACTGGTAATGTATATCGTCAGGCCCAGCTGATGTATCATGGGCCTTATTCAAAGATTCCATAAGCTCCGACAATGAAAACGGTTGGTTATAACTCTCTGAGTTATTCGATGTGAATTTCAACCGTGTTTTTTCTTTTTGAGCTTTTAATTTTCGGAAAGCTTCAGAATAATTAGACGACGAGGAATTCTTGGAGAAACAATCAGCAAGCACATTAGCTATTTAACGTTTGGTATTGAAATTCTTGTTATTTAGCTTCAGATGTCGGAGAGAATTGTGTTTTCCCTTTCCATTTATTTTGCGGATCGTGTCCCAAACTTTCTTTATAGAGGAACGAGAGTTTAAAGTTGAAACATATTTTTTCCATGATGCTCTTTTACTTTCTTTAATCGTGTGGCGAGCTTTGGCCCGAATAATACGGTATTGAGTTAAATTTTCGGGCGTTGGACGATTATTAAATTTTTTAAGTGCTTCTCTGCGTTGTCTAATGGCTTCTTTACATTCTTTAGTAAACCACAGTTTTGGGGTTCTTTTGCCATTCGGTGAGGACTTAGGAATGGATTCTTCTGCAATCTCAATTAAGGCGGATGTAAATTGTCGAATAGGATCATTGTCGTTTAGGACGGTATTCCTGTTAAGTCTAGCTGTACAAAGTGTTTCAAATTTGGCCCAGTCAGCCTTCTTTAAATTCTACCGTAGAATCGTGTCATCAATTGTAACTTTGGTGTTCTTAAGAGAGATTGGAAAGTGATCACTGCTGTGAAGGTCATCAGCGACCTTCCAATTATAATCCAAAATTAGTGAAGGAGAACAAATTGTCAAGTCGATACATGTGTATGTGCCAGTTCCTGGGTGCAAGTACGTCGGAGATTTGGTATTAAATAGACACAAGTCGTGTCTAGTACTAAAATCTTCAACCTTTTTCTCCCCTGTCGCTTATGTAATCTGATCCCCACTAATTATTGTGGGCCTTAAAATCACCCAGTAAAACAAATGGTGCAGGAAGTTGTTGAACAAGCGTGTCTAATTCGTTTGGTAATAAGTTGGTGTTTGGTGGTATGTAAAAAGAACAAAATGTAATCACTCGATGTAGAGTGACACTCACAGCACTGGCTTGCAAATTTGTGTTTAAAGGGATGACGCTATGTGGGGCTCTATTGTTCACAGCAATAGAAACCCCTCCCGAGGCCCTGTCAACGTTCTGAAAGTAGGTGTCAAACAGGGAATAGTTCTTAAGTGTGATGTTGTCCGTATCTTTTAATAAGGTTTCCTGAAGGCATAGTATTGCAGGATCAGATTCGTTTAAAAGGAGGAGAATATCATTGTAATTGGTTTTAAGTCCTCGACAGTTCCATTGTATGATGGTATTCTTTATTATAAGATTAGAGTGGAGATTTTGGAGCTAGGTTAGACTTTTCGCGGAGAGAGTCTATATGATTATTTCCATGGAGGAAGTACGGGGATGATTGTTTTGTTAGGTTTGGAGCTACTTTAAGAGCATGGAGCAGTATCTTCTGCATCCATGCTCTCAATGTCCCCAAACCTGTTATAGAGTTTGATGGGGTCATCTGACCACTTTTGCCGCCTATTTCCTTGAGATCTATTTTTATTCTTTGGTGATTTCGATGGTGTGGTATTATTAAAAGTTGTTTGGGTAGATGACGTGGTTCTTGTGTTTGGTAATGGGGGTGGTGGTGTTAGTGCTTGATGTTGGCTTGGGTGCATCTGTTTGCGTTTGAGAGTCCTTCGTTGCTTTGGGATTGTTCTTCACTACAGTGGGGACAGATGGGCCAGGAAGAGACGTTTTTGCCTGTACAAGCTTTCTGACCTCTGAATAGGGAATGTTGGATGTGTATTTAACTCTCTGTATTTCCTTCTCCTGTTTCCAGGTATCACAATCCTTGGACTTGGCGTTGTGCTCCTTTTGACAGTTGACACAATGCGGAGTGGCTCTACACTCAGCTTCCTGGTGAGGGTGGACTCCCTATCGGCCACATATTTGGTTTCTTGAGCAGCGGTCTTCATGATGGCCATATTTTTGACACTTATAACATCGAAGTGGGTTTGGAATATATACATCAACCTTCACTTGCAAAAAATTAACTTTGACTACTCTATGTACTATTGGCTTTTTGAAGGTGAGTATAATGGTGTTGGTGTCCTGCAGATTGTTGTTACATTTGATACGTATTCTACGAACTGCAGTGACACCTTCATTTTTCATCCCTTCAATGATATATGTGTCGCTGGCTCCAGCCAAGTCTCGACAACGAATGACTCCTTTGGATGTTTTGAGTGTTGTGTGAGCGAACGATGAAACTGGAATGGCGAAGAATGTTTTTATTTTCTTGATGTTTTCCACTTGATTACGTCGTTCATATTCAACAAGTAGGCACCCCGTTTTGAGCTTGTTGACACTTTTTGGTGTACCGATCATTTTGTTGTTTTTTGTTGTTTTTTTTTTTCCTATTATAAAGGGAGAGAGTGCACTCAGCGGTTTTGTGGCATCTTTAGACTGTATAACCATGAAGCGTGGAAATGAATCCACACCACAAGGTTCGTCAACAGAGTCACATCCTCTTTTGGTTCATTTTAGTTGATTTTTTTTTAGTTCTCCATGTTGGTGTTTTCAATCATTCAGCACCCGTGCTTCCCACCCACCATGGAGCCTAACAAGGGGCCACTTTTCAAGTGCCAGGGATACACAGATGTTATACTCAGTCGGTAAAATTACCTCCCGATTGACCGTTAAGCCACCGCCTTCTAGGAAGTCTTCTAAGACTTAGGAAAGGGAGAGTTAAAGGGATAGAATGTATGGGCAACGGTGGTATCAAGAGAGATACAACGAGAAAGATAAAGATAGTAAGCGAGTAGGTAAAGACCTCCTAGGGCTCGGTGTGACCAGCCGATTTGTCGAGACCGGGCCCATCCCCACCACCCGTCTGGAGGAAGTAGAGGCCAAAGTAAAGTGTTGCATTGGAAAGCCTCTGCTCAACTACCAGGATCCCTCCCTCCCCGGACACGGGTCGCAACCCACGGCAAACAGGATTCCTCTACTTAGTCGCCTCTTGCGACACGTAGCGAGGAACGCGGGCCAATCCTACAACCCCGGACCTGCAGGAGGTAAACATATCAGTAAAACATTTAATTCAAGTGTATGCCTTCTCAGTATGATCAGACATTTTCTCTCTGAAAGGTGCAGAAAACTATTTTATAACAGTTACATGCAACCCTATCAAGACTACTGTAATACAGCGTGGGGTAATTCAAATGATAAAAACATAGCAAAGCTAGAACATCTTCAAACAAAAGCATTCAGGCTAAAATCAATCCAGAAATAAAGCAAAGAAACCTGAGCTGGTAAGTTAAACATATTACCTATTAAAGACCAAATCCGGTTGAGAAAAGCCAAATTATTGTAAATTATGTCGAATAATAGTGCCCCTGAATATTTACAATCACTATTCCAGTACAGGCAACCTGGTAATACTCCCCGCCTTCGATTCCTTTCCACCAAAAAGTATAAAATTCCCAAACCAAATAATTAACTATTTAACAAACGTTTCCAATACTCTGGAAGTTTGCTGGTATTCCAGCTGACATTAGAAATGCCCACTCTATTTTATTCTTCCAAACTCAATATATCCAGTAGCTTCAGAAATGCAGTTAAAATAACTAAATTCCTTTGTATGATGGCCTCAAGGTAGATTAGTTCTTCAGCTAATTGTGTTACACGCTTTAAATAAAGTCATTATTATTAATTATTATTATTATCTTTTTTGTCTTCGTCAGTCACTATACTTAATGATATAAGGCTATTCGTTTAGGATTTCAAGCAACCATACGTAGCACAATACATAGAGTGACGTAAATAATTGCTTGTGGTACAATTTGGTAATCAAAATATAGATTAGCTAAACTCATTATATAAAGGTAGAAATGATCTACACTAGAGGTATGCAAATATTTTATACTGTTAAGGTTGACTTGCCCTTTTTCCAATTTAAGTAATAAATTTATAATTTTTATTTTTAAAAAAAAATATAAAATGGTAACAAAAGTCTATACGATCTTACCTTAGAGTTCATCGGTTAGACCTGACTAGATAGAAGTTTTTCAAAAAACAAATTAGACCTGTACAAAATGTATATATCCATTTAAGTCTTGTAAAATAATGACTACACTTTTATTATTCTGTTTTAAATATGATGCATGCCTTAAGGTGTATTTCTGATAAACATCAGGGCTTAAGAATCCTAAAATGTTTTATTTGCCCAGAACTTAGACTGACATGATGGCTTGCAAGAAACATATTTTTTTTTTTTCATATTTAATTACCCAGTCTGCTTGGCATTACATTTTTCCACCTCTGAACTGCTGATTACTGAAATTGATTTACGTAATAAAAAAGTCACTTGATGCAATGGCAATATTGAAACTTCTTTGATTCTTTCAATACCTTTTATGTATTCCTTTATTGTGAAAACTTACAAGTTTTATGTACAAAATATATATCCCAAACGGTATGAATGACTTTACAGGCATGTGGGCTACATTACAAATAAAACACCTCTTTCTGTATACAGGGTATGTGTAGCAGCTGCCTATGAATGTATAACTTGCACTCTGTATCAAAACAATAAAAATACTTCATCCATTTACACACAGAATGAAAACTTTGGTAGTTACTCTTACAATACAACATTTGCAATGACTTCTATTTCCAAGATAATAAATCTTTTACGTCACAGGTATTGTTAAAAGTACTTATCAACAACAAATACTTCTTCGCTCCAGTTTGGAGTAAATCCCTTTTCAAATGTTTTTTTCGTTAGAGAAATTCTAACTCGATTACCAACTTTAAATTTGTGTCTGCAGTACATGTTTTCGTTTGCTAATATCGGATTTTTAATTGCGTCATTTGGCGCCATTTTAATGGTTCGGTGTTTCGTGTTATTGTATTCATCAACAATGTTTTGTAAATTGTCAATATATTTATTTGTATTTTTAGCTGATAAATACTTATGAATTTTTTCGTTTAGTGTACGATTAAATCGCTCGACGACAATGCTTTTACCTTCATTTCCTGTAACATATTTTTTTATGTTATTTTGGAGCAAAAACTGCTCGAACTTTTTATTAAAAAATTCTGCTTCGTGATCAGTCCAGGTTCTATTTGGTTTTCTTTCTGCAGTTGTTATTATTAGCTTTATCGCGTCAGTTATTGACGTTCCTGTCTTATCTGAAACTGGCACACTAAAAGCGTATTTACTAAAAACATCTACGACATTAAACAAGTATTTCTTCGGAGCGCTATCAGCGCCAACGTTAAATTCAGCAAGATTTGACACATCTACTAAATCTATCGCCCAGATATCGTCAACGGCATTTGCGACAACTTTACGTCGCGGAAACTTTTTTTTTTTAGGTTTGTGTAATTCAGTTGCAAGATCATCATACAATTCTTTTTCGAGACGAGGCTTTCCAAGACCTAACTTATATTTTGCTCCAATAAAGCCCTGCACCAAATTTCTGTCAACACGTTCTCGCATACTTGCCGGTTTCATATCACGAAGTTCTCCTAGCATTATTTTATCGCAGCTATGCTTATTTTGTTCGTTGTCTGGAAGTTCAATGTCTCTGTAGCAGATATCATGCCGCATTGCTATCTCATCAACTTGATTTTAAGGCTCTTGTCCTGGTAATGGATTATCATTTTCATCTAGTTTTTTATCTAGCGGATTATAAGGTCCAGTATATTTATGACCTGGCAATGTCCAGCCGCCTTTTGGTTTCGGTAATTTGCCAATTACTTTATGTATATCTATATCCGTTCCAATTATTTCTCTGTTGTTACATTGTTGGAAATATGTGACATTTTTATTTTGCTCGAGACATAAATCTCTGTCAGAATCGCACTTGCATATCATTCTATTTAAATAACTTTCACAAAAATTTTGTTCAGTCGTCTACTAAAATAACCTCTCTGACAACGTCAGGGCAACCAGCTCCGGACAATTTCCTCAAAAACATACTTTTTCTTTTTCCGTAGATTGCGCAAATACTTTTTAGCATCATCCTGTTGTTCTTTGTTTTTTCTGTTGTTTCATTAATATGTTCCATTTTAGCTTTACATTTAAGACAATATGTTGACATTATATATTTGTAATTTAGATAAAATTGACAAAATTGAGTTCAATTTTTCCAATTTTGTGCAATCTCATCATTGGCGTGAGAAGGTTGCTTGTCAAACTGTAAAATAAATTTTAAAATATCAGAGGCAGAGTTCCTCAAACTCGCGGACATCTATTTAATGAACATCACGCAATAATATCCACAAGCAGAAGTTCCAATAGGTTGAAGTTGATTGGACGAACAATTTATTACTTTATATTTTTGAGACATATATTTTTTATTGCGTCACTTGGAGGAAGTCCAAACGAGTCAAAGTAATTGTTATTATAAACTGCTACCCAATGTGTACCAGATCCGTCGTTGAAATCTTGTATATTTATCACACACGAACCTAGCGACGGTGCCGCGGCAGGCGATTTTATCGCCGCAAGTTCATCTTTAGAATAAACTCCGTGGAAAGTTTTTCTTGTTTTAGCTTATCAAGTATATCAAAGTTACTTAACGCAGACGTTTTCAACGTCGCAGGAGATTTTATCTCCGCGTGCCCGGTAATGTTAGTTCTCGTCCTATTCCCAGCAGATTTGGCAGTAGACTTCCTGCTAGTCCCGCTAAAAGTGGAGCTATTGGAATAAATCCTCCTTTGGTTGTTCTTCGAAGTCGCGGTGTCTTTTTTTCGTTGTTGTTTTTCTTTTTGCTGTTTTTCGTTTGGGCATTTTATATTTATCAGTCACATAAAATTAAACTGAAAAGTTAAACTAAAAAATTAAACTAAAAAGTTAAACGAAACATTAAACTAAAAAGTTAAAGGAAATTTTTTTATACCACTGCCAACAATACCACTACCGCGGACGACACCACTGCCCTCAACTGCTTTTTTCGTTGCGCCAGATACTGCTCCAGACGCTGCTGCTAATCCTAACGTTCCTAACACCGGCAAAAGTTTTGGTATTACCGTTCTGGCCATTACAGATAGTGCCGGACCGAAAAAACCGCCATGTTTTGCCATTGCTGTTATTTGTGTGGCACTTAAATTTAAAACAAAAGGTTTTCCTACAAAATCTCTAGAGATTTTGCTGCGGTTATACTTATGTACTTGTTTTTTGGTTAACATTAATTTTGTTAAAGTACCTAAAGCACCTGCGTTAGGGTTGATTTTTAATGATACCTGCCTCTGCTTTGCAACAACAACTGCTAATTTTTTAACTTGACCATCAGTCAAATGTATTTCTTTTACAATATATTTTGTTATCTTATATTAAAGTTACAGATACATCTTGATATTTTTGCATCGCGTCGAGTAGTACATGTAAGGTCGAGTAATATTTTTATTAGCGTCATCTGTAAAATTGCATTCTATTGCTTGCTCCGGATATTGCTTTGAATTTATTCTAGCAAATATGCGTCTAACATCGGCATTATCAAATATCGCATTATTTTGTTGTTGGTTACCACGTTGCGCTTGCCGCTGAAATACAACAAATAATTACCGTGGTTTTTGTTCACTTCATGTTGTTGTGACTCGCCATGTGTAGTCGGTGGTATTTTGAGTATCTGTTTGATATATTTTATGTTGCTGAAAATTAATTTCGTTTGTGCGGTTTTTAAGAACTTCATCTAGTTCGAGCAATTTTGTTACTGTCGGTGTTATTCGTGGCATCCGCAGCGCAAGTTTGTTTATGATAAACTGTACATCAACTCCGCCTGACCTAAACAGGAAGTCGTTTTGTTCTGATCGATCTAAAATAAGTGTATGTTTAACTCCACGAAATACTTTGTTGTAATCGCGACAAAATCCAAATATTGTACTTAGTGGCAGCATCATTGTAATTTGACGTGATCCTGCTGCAAGTGCCTTTCTTCTGGTATAACCTTCATTGTAACGTATATTTATTCTGACTATAGGAAATGAGTTATTAACCAAATCTAACATTGCAATGCCGTCAGCAGCTGCACCTGGTGGTGTTATACCAAGATTATTACA
>JAECUM010055684.1:0-28588 GCA_016617855.1 Megalonaias nervosa | reverse complement strand
TTATTTCCTTAGGTTTAAGTCTTAAGGCATGGAACACTGTTTACTGAATGAAAATATTTATTCTGAATTAGTTTTTTGGGGGGCACATGTACTGCATGGTATATTTTGTTTTATTCCTTCTTTTATTTAACCACGGTAATTAAACTTTACATATATGGTAGAGGAATGTCAGGTGTTAACTGGTCAAGTTTCTTTGGTGGAAATGGAGATGCGATTTTTTTGCAGAGAAAATTACACAGCATTCACAGTGATCATTCATGGGATTTAAGCTAATTGGTGACAATTTTATTTTTTTAATTTTTTTTACTTTTACTATAGTACTGTTGTAGTGGTTTTAAAAAATCTGAAATTTACGTGAATAATGGTACAAAATAAATTTGAGAGACCCCTTCAGACTGTGAGGCCCTAAGCTGTAACTTGTTTAGCTTATGCTTAAATCCGGCACTGATTTCATCACTACAATATTCACAAGTGATAAAATAGAATATGGCATCAGATTCTGTGGATTGCATACATTGTATCTATTTATGTATGGTTTGGTGTCGTTTTTCTTCTTCTGAGAAATGAAATTGACTGACATAACGTAATAATCAGGAGTTCTCTGCAAATAATCTGGAGATATTACTAGATCGGAAGGTAGGTGTGGAAATCGGGAGGTTTTTCTCCCGGCTTGAGAGTTGACAGGTATGAACTGTTCAGTCTTACGGAATTTCAGTCAGGGCTTGTGAGTTCATTCAGGTCAATAGCCCGGGGCTTGTGCCTAAAAAAAATTTTCTTTGAGCACTGACCAGTACAGTACATAAACTATTATACCAGACATGTATATATTATCAGATCTGTCAATACGCTAACTACGGCATGCATGTAAAATACACTGTAATTGAATCATAAGAAGGAAGCTTCTTAATGTTTAAATCAATTACTTATGATTTCTGCTTTGCAGATTTATTTGTGGTTTTTTTTAAAAAAACTAATGCTTAAGTTACGACCGATGAAAACCGTTCTCAATGCCTTTTACACCGCCCCGGTAATGGATATTGTTTCACACATAAGTCAGTACCCGTTCTAGTCTCTTCGTCCAGAATTCAGTATTATCTCTCAGTGTTTCAGTGTTGGAGGTATATTTTCAAAATATTAGTCCTTAGGTGGTGTGTTGGGGGTAGGTAATGAATGTCATTTACATATAATACGATTGAACCTCATCCTTCTTAAATGAATTTATTGCATTGAGGTAAATTTTTAATTTTTACATTGGGCACCATCACTTAATCCTTATCACATTTTTGCACAGCACTCAATGTATAAGTATTTATTTTAAAATTACATTGATTTTTTTAAATTCTTAACACACAGTTCAACAGATATAGCTATGAGCAACTCTCGGAAACAGATTCAACTTTTTAATGTGCAACCCAAATCTGGTCTCCTCCTGTCTGTCTCGCTCGCCATGTTTCTGTTTCTATTTGAGGACTGGCTAGCATTGCGTCCCAGGACCACGTGATCCGTCATCTCATCAAAACTTGGAAAAACTTAAAAATTTATGGAATGATGGTATCTTCCACGCAATATAATCACTACCCGCCTACGATATGTAATTTATAAACATTACAGTCGAATTAAAATTTGTAGAGAATTACATACATAAAAGAAACATTTTTATTTCTGGTCTCCTTTAAATGAAGTCATTTACAGAACAAGTCTGCTATGAATGTTATGCTTGTGGAAACTGCTGTGCTAATATGAATAAAACGGGGCTTTCAAAATGCAAGTTTTTGCTAGTCATAACCATTTGAAGTGCTGGAATATAGAGCGGGGTTGGGTGGGCTAAATTTAATTATGTAATACTAACCTGCAACTTGCATTGCTAACCTTTCTGGGATGCACAGTCCCTTATCTAAGCTACATGATTCTACATCACAGTCCCTTATCTAAGCTACATGATTCTACATGATTCCTCCTATTAGTACTGGAATGTTCTAAAACTGAAAAGAACAAGCGTAAAGTCCGACTCCTGCATCAAAGCCTGCATACAAATTACTGACCGCTTTGACTTGGACCCAGAGTACAGGACTTCAGAGCAGGCTGGAAGGAGGGAATCTTTGTAATAGCAGCAAATTAGTACTATTACATAATTAAAATTAGTTTTACACTGCCCCCCCTCCCCCCCAATACATTTGAATTGCAGTAATACATTATTTGCTACCGTTGTATTGCTGAATTTACCAGTTAGGAGGAAGGCTGATGGCTTCAAGATACCAACCAAAACATTACTGTACTTACTGGTACTCTTATCCTAGCAGTGTTCATTACTGTAAGCTGGTACAAGGTTGTCCCACTTGTTGTGCCATTACCCTTGGGCTCAATAAAAAAAATGCCTTCGATATGGAGCATCAAAGAATGAAAGTAAAATGAAAAGTAGTGTGATCTTGCTAGAAAATAGTTATCATATCATCCAAAGATAGAAATAGGCACAAGATGTAGCAATAGCCCTAACTTCATGGGCTTTAATTCTCATAAAAGATCAATGAGGGACTGATAATCTCTACTGAGATCTGTGACAATGCACTTAGACATAGTGGATGCTGACTATTCAAGGTATAGGTAGGAAGAGACATGTCATCCTCAGAACAGACATGACTGAGATTGGGACCTGAATTGGAAATGGAGCGGGTAGCTGCTTCTTAGCCAGAAACCCAGGTTGGTAAAGAAGAGGAACCGAATCAAACTTACTCTTGACTATAAACAGTCAACCCTTTTTGACTGGTAAGGGACGAGCTCACTCTTCACTGGCTAAAGAGGCAGAAAACTGTCTGAAGGGTAAGGTTTTTGAAAGAGTCCTTACTCAACAATTCAAAAAGGGGTTTTCACAATGATCAATGAATGCATGAGAGATTCCATCTGTGCATTAATGAGTGAGCTACTGGTCTCTGAAGCTCAAAATACCTATTGCGATCATAAAGACGGGAGTCAAACCCAACTAAAGAACCTCTAAAGAACTTTAGTGTTTGAAAGGGTAGCCCTATAGCCCTTAATAGCAGACACCAAATATTCTCTCCTTGAAAAGAATAAGGAGAAAACTATTGCTAACAGTTCCTCAGGGAATTAACCCAATCCCTGTTCTTAGATCTATAACTGGATGCCACTAACCAGTGTTTGAAGCCCGGTAACAAGTGACTGGTCACCAGACAAAAAGTGGTCTGGTGACAATGATTTGATTGAGGAGTACACATCAGATTTATAATGATCTGATTGTGGAGTACACATCAGATTTATAATGATCTGATTGAGGAGTACACATCAGATTTATAATGATCTGATTGAGCAGTACACATCAGATTTATAATGATCTGACTGAGGAGTACACATCAGATTTATAATGATCTGACTGAGGAGTACACATCAGATTTATAATGATCTGATTGAGGAGTACACATCAGATATATAATGATCTGATTGAGGAGTACACATCAGATTTATAATGATCTGATTGAGGAGTACACATCAGATTTATTTATTTATTTAGTAGTAGTAGTACTAGTAGTAGTAGTTGAGTAAAACTGCTGCCCTTCCATCTCAGGAAGGTGTGATCCACTGGTCACATTTTTCACATGGACAGTGTCCTTGAGAGGGTGCTGCTCCTCCATCAGTTCTGAGCCATGGAAATCTCAGAACACTCTTGCCTCAAAGATCCAGACCCTTCCTGTTATGAGGAGGAAGACAGGCCTTTCTTCCTTTCCTTATACACGCAGCAACTTTCTGCCAAGCCTCACACTTCATCAAAATACAAACAACAGATTGTATAACCATATGTGCATGCACACCCTGCGCATGCTAAGCAGGTGGGGTGAGTGTCCCCCTCTTTCATATACCTTACAACATTATCCAGAACTACAGTAGGCAATACTTATCCTAGCGATGAGGAAACTAACACTTGTCTAAACAAAAATGTCGGTGGAATGCCAAAAATGTGTTTTGAAACTGACTGTGTATAATGTCCAATGAAAAGAGCATAGGAACTCATATGTGGGCTGTGATGTAGGAGTCAGACTGGTATATTGTTCATTTCAGTTCTAGAGAGATTAGGGGCTATGCATCAGAGATAGGTATGCAAAGCAATAGTAGCATATATAACATTATTGCTATTACATTTTTTAATTATTTGGATAACAATTGATTTATTCTGTGAAGTTCATGTAAAGACAATTAAGTACAAATGCCTGGACTCCCATTTAAACAGGATCCCTGCCAGCTGCAGAATATGTAATTGGTGCATTCAAAAAAGTTCTCTTTCTTTCCAATTAATGTCACTACAGGAAAGCTCTGGATCAGATCGTATGATTTCTATTACTGTTATGTATATGTCATTAAAGTACTTGTGTGTTAGTTTTAAATTTCTTTTTATTTTATTTTTGTTTCATTACATTTTATTGTAATCATAATTTTTTTACTGGATTTGCCATTTTCCCCAGTAAATTCAGTCCAGTTCTTTTAGCCTGATTAGAACGCAAAAGTATTGCTTCATTGTATTTTTAGCTGGCCTTGGTTCAAAATTTGGTGAACACTGAGTGAAAATCATTGGTCGTAATCAAGGTCATACTTCACCTATGTGTTAGTCTGAATAAACAACATTTTATTTTTAAATTCATTACCAGTGTGGGAATGGTTGATTCTTAGCTAAGGCTTTAGTAACCTATGTGCTAATTGCCATAATATTTTACTGCGCTGTTCGAAGTGACCACGTGACCCATCACACTGGTCTGAAATTTCATTATTAGTTGGGTTTAATACTGAGATTTCAGTGTTTCTGAGTCAGTTGTAAATTATACCTTCAGGATGAAAGGTATTCCTGTTGCTGCCAGTTGAATTGAGTTTGTTTTAAAATTTAAAATAATTTATTTTCCTGGAGACTTTACGTGTGTTCACTGAAATTCTTGGACAAAGACATTTACTAGAAATTATTGAGAATTCTAACGCTGGAATTATATTCTTGGTGACACAACAAGGAACTGTTGACACATCAGCACAAAACAGGTTATAGAGGACGTCATTGCCTTACATCTTGGAACTTCATTGAGATTCGAACTTGGATTCAATTAGAACTTTTTAGTGACAGACTTATATTTTTAAATTCTAAGATTAATTTTTGGATTATATTCACAAACCGTAAGTCCTTTTTCATATTTTCACCTTGTTTTCTAGGGAAATAAATTATTTTGTTAAATTTACAAAGCTTGTTGGCTTCACTCTTTTCTTTGTTATTTTGTACGAGCCTAGTCACGTAACATTACATGTATCTGATACTGAGCACAGTTTATGTTGTGTTCAGCTTAGTTAAAATATTTAGACACTTGAGTATCTCTGTTATGGATATCCCTGACATGTTCTTTTAATTTCCCTTATAATTCCCTTTTAGTCTCACCTATTATATTTTTTGCCACATAAATAATAGGTAAGTAAGTAATATTATGTGTAGTACAATGACCTCTTAACTTTGAAGTATACGTAAATGTGCTTCTAAATATTTTAGATTATTTGCCTTTTTGGCACACTCTTGAAGACAGTCCACCACTTATTGTAGTTTGACAAATTTTGAAACTAGTTTCCAGGCTTCTTTGTAGAAAGGGATCGAGTGATTAGGTTGTAGCAAATGCTTTGCTTGTTGGCATTCTGAAACTGGATTGTCCAGTTTTATCTTTTGCTTGTGTTTGCATTTATTGTAATCACTACGGTTGTGGAGGAAATGGATCGATACTGTAGAAACTCATCGGGTTCTCAGTGGATTTGGGATCTATCAGACTGGTTTCCTGCAGAGGGTCACCTTCACTTCGATTTAATTTAAACTGAAAGAAGGTGCTGCCTGATAGAATGTGGAGGCATTCCCTTCCATCTGCTGAGTTGGTCTAATCACCCCCAGTCCCTTACCATTTTCATTATCTTTGTAACTCATCAGAGGGAAATGGTCTTGCTGATTCATTTTTTCAACTGATTACACATTGCTTGTTGGTTAGAAGTAGCAGCAGGAGGGGTGGACCCTACAACTTTTTTGGCTTAACTATATAGACCTTATTTTTGAAATTAAGGGTTCCTACGAAGGTTGAAAAAAAAAGTTTTTGTCTTAATAATGAAAACTTCTCTAATTGACCAGATTTTTTCTGATTTTTTTCACGTCTGGTCACTTAATTTTTTGTCGTCCACCCTCCCTGCTGCTATGGTTTTTATCCAAAAATTGTATCAAGTCCGTTACGATATCTTGACCTAGGATCATGTAAATTTATTGTTACAAAACCAAAGGGAGCAGCTTGTGCTTTTGAAAAGAAATTTTTAAATTTGTTCATGTCCATGTCCCCAGAACACCAAGTATAATAAATATTTTGCAGCGTATGATTATCAACTCCGTTGAACACAACCAAAATGTTACAGTTGTCTCTGATTACTTTTGGAATTTGTGTATAACGCTGGGTAACATAAATCACGTCTGTGTTTTTATGTCTACCTCGTGAAAATATTCTAGCTGGATTTGATTGTTTGTCCAGCATGACATCATCATACACTACTAAATTATTAATGAATCCATCCAGATCATCTACAGATGGTGCTTCATCAATATCAGTAATAAAGTCTATGACATTGTCTTCATGCAACAATTTTGCGTTTTCATTAAAATCTTTAAGTACTTCGTAACATCGCTGATCATCTACAGATGGCACTACTAAATACAATTTATCCCACTTCAGCCATCGCATTATTAGATTAAGCAGTAATTGCGTCTTCCCACTTCCGTACGGACCTATTATAATCATTCTGATAGAATTCGGTAGCGTTGGATGGTGCTTTACTGGTTCTTGTTTTCGTGTCGCAGAAAAGTCAATTATATCCATATAATAAATAATATGAATCTATATTGTGTTCGATGCAGAGCACCTACCGATACTACTGAATTAACGACAATAACAACAAGAAATAAAAGACGTGCACTTACAGGTAAGTGTGTGAAATGTGGTACCAACAAATATAAATTTATTCCAACAAAGACAGGTGGGGGTGATATCGCTGCTTCGTTAGGAAAATTACCGGGAACTCCATGGGCTAAATATCCCGGTGAGAAACATTTACCCGGATATAATTATTGTGGTCCAGGAACTCGACTTGATATCAGACTAGATGATCAAGATCAACCAAAACCAGGAGAGCATCCAGTAAATAAGATTGATCAAGCGTGTCACGTTCATGACGTTGCGTATAAAAGTAAAGATTTGCAACACCAACATCTCGCAGATGTGAAATTGATTCACGCGTTAAATGCTATACCTAATAAATCTCTCAGAGAAAAATTAGCTAGTTTCCTAGTAAAAACTGCTATGAAAGGTAAACTGGTGCTAGGGGCTGGCAATTAATTATATAACTATCATAATGGAATCTGTTTATTATTCCCCGAGAGGATTCTGGAGAGGTAAAGCAGCAATTAGTAAACTCGCCGAAGCAGCAAAAGTTTCACGTAATGTCGCTACATCATGGTTAGCACGACAGGCAATATGGCAAATCTTCCTAAGTCCACCTAAAAAAATTCATTATGCGCATTTTGATGTTATCGTTCCTAATGAAGTTCATCAAGCAGATATTTTGTTTTTACCACACGATACCATTAAAACACGTGGACGAAAATCACGCACGTACAAATACGCATTGACTGTCGTTGACGTTGCGAGTAGATACAAAGAAGCGGAGCCATTATCAACAAAGACAGCATCTGAAATTGCATCTGCGTTTGAGCGCATTTATCAACGTGGTGGTCTACGATGGCCACGGTTATTACAAGTTGATCCTGGTAAAGAATTTCTTGGAGTAGTATCATCGTTGATGAAGAAACATAACGTTAAAATCAGACGAGAACATACTGAAATTTATCGTGATCAGGCAATCGTTGAACGATTTAATAGAACACTTGCTGAGCGGTTATTCGGATACCAATATGCAAAGGAAATATCTACTGACCTCAAAGATAGATCTCGTGAATGGGTTGCAAGATTACCGAGTGTGATAGCTGCGTTGAATAATGAAATTACTCGTGCAACTTCCATGAAACCTTCTAATGCGATCAAAAAAAATATATACCAATACGACGTGAATCTTTCTCTCAACCAGTATTAGGAAATGTTACAGTTAGATATTTATATGAACCTGGCGAACTTGAAGGCGGTAAAAAAAGAGCAACCGATCCTATCTGGAGCGTGACTACACATAAAATTTCTAGCGTGGTAAAATCCACTGGTAGACCTCCAATATACAGACTAGATTCTACAGCCCCTCAACGTGGATTTGTACGTGAACAATTACAAATAATTCCTGAGGATACGCAATTACCACCAAGCTCAATTTTGTAAATGTCCAGAGCCTCGACGTCGATTACACTCAAGACAAGTCAGCATCACATTTTCACGTGTATGACCAAGATCACTATTAATTCTGTCTACGGTAAATTGTCTTGGATTATTATTCGAATATTGCCATGACATATTACAGTTACAGCTTGCACAATTATTATTCTGTAGTTGTTTTAGTTTTATAATAAATTCAGCATCAATATCAAAGTCACGATTATTTTTTTTTTTTTGTCACACTGCTTATAACCAGATAGTTTTTTTCTTATTACGTCATTATTAACAGTTTGATCATTATTTTCTATAAAATTCATAATAACCCTATGTAGTTGATATATTCTTCTGACCCTAGAAACTGCGAGATAGACTAAATTCGACCATTCGATCCGATCATCTATAATCCAGATATTTGTATCAGAAATAGTTAACCCCTGTGATGAGTGAATCGTTATAGCATATCCTAACGTCCACGGTGATTTATTCATACTCAGCGCATTCTCAACGACATTAATATCGACTAAAATAAGATCATTCAAGACAAGATTCTGTATTTCACCACCTGGTATTTCAACTTCAATATTTTGTCGTCGAGTATCTGCTGGGCGATAACATAATGGTACAGGTAGATCCGGAAACTTTTCTTTATGTAACGTAAATAATTTCTTTTGCAGTTCATCACGAACTATCTTTCTACTTGCGACTATCAAATCAGCAGGTCTCCATAAAGTCCAAATATCATTCATAGAAGTTTCTGCAATTACTTTACGCAGAATCTCGCATTGTATTTGATCTGGCTGAAGTCTGATTAATCTTTTAAGCTCTTTTAGCGGTTCATCAATAGCTCTATGGTCATCATTTATTTCTTCATAATAATCTACGTTATTCTTCAACCATTCATGTGGAGACTGTCCAACAAAGGGTGGTGGTTGACCATTATCGCCGCACATAATCACAGCAGTATTCTTCAATAATAACCAATCAAGAAATGTTTTTAGTGTTTCTAACGACACCGTGCATATCTCGTCCCAAATGATAATTTTAGGTATATATTTCTCACCCATCCGCAATGGAGTCCATGTGTCTCCACACCATCTAAAGAAACTATGATAAGTACACGATTTTACTCCTCGTTGCTTTATTTCTCTAGCAAGTTTGTGCGTCGGTGTCAAAACAATCATATCTGATGTATTATTTATAAATAAATTAATCGCACGAGTTGTTTTACCTGAACCACCACACCCATTAGTATAAACGGTTTTATGTCTGGATACAGGATCATACACAGATGGTGCAGATGATTTTAATATTTGATTATTATTTTTGTAATATGTCTCCGCAATTTCAACATCGGCAGATTCAGAATAACCAAGTATATTTTCTTGTTTTATCCTCCATGTTCCCCATTCACCATTACCGAGTTTTAATAAATCTTTATATTTTTTGTGTACATAAAATGAATCCGTAGCGACTCTGACAGCGTAACGGGGAAATTTATTTATCATCGATAATAGATTTATCGAAACATAAGCTAACATCGAAGATCTTAAATGAGTAAACTGCGGTGACTCGCCATCAAGATAGCTCACAATAGTACCTAGTTTTGTTCCATCTGATAAATAAGCACTACATCTGTTTATAAACGTATTTTTCTCCGTTGTATCAGCGATTATAAAATCTAGTTCAGCATCGTCCATAATCAATCTTGTACACGTTCGTTTATGATCGTATGAACCACCTTGAGTAAATTTACCGATTATTTTTCTAACGAGATCTTTTGCAAATTTTTCATCCTGTTTATTCCTGCATTTATTTATTTTAATAACATAATCTTCATCAATATCAGGGAATTCTTTCCTGGTATCATCGATATTAAATCTATCCGGTTCTGGTAACCAAACTTGCTTCTGTGAATTATACGATATAATCGCTTCAGTTACTCTCAACGATATTAAAAATCCAGCATCAAGCATATATCGCAATAGTACTATCGGAACCCAACGTCGCTCTGAAAAATGTTTTCCGAACCAAATATAAATAATCGGATGGAGATCTTCTCTAAACTCGAATGATTCTACGTGAGCAAATCCTGTTAAGTCAAAATCTGGTAAGGGTCCGTTTATCGCAACCCTGGTCATGTCATGTGTAGGATGTCCGAATCTCTTAAAGTATTTAGAACATACTCCATATCCAAGAAAACTTCCAGGATAACACGCTACCATATCAACCGAGATAACATCACTATGGTTGTATTTGGTGTTCCATAATCCACCGTGTCCATATTCTACGCAGCTTTTCTTGACATCTTCAAGGAATTCCCATCGTGTTGGTTTCCATGAATTTTTCTCCTGAGCGAAAAGAGCCGCTACAGATGGAACTATAAAACAATTATTTAATAATTGTCTAACTTTGACATCGTCTGAAGTATATTTCAGCGCAAGATGTTCCATTTCCTCATGGAGAGATTCTGTACGATAAATATCACCATTGGGTCATACAAATTGATCATAATGATTATATTCCGAACTCTGAAATAACCAAACAGAAACAGGATCGGTTTTACTAATATTTTTAATAAAATCAAAGATATCACCGTCATAAAATTTAACCGTTCTATCTCGTGGAAATATTGTTACTACAGCAGTCCATGCGTGCGCGTTATGATCAATAATATCTATCGGAGTTCCATTTTTTGTATACTTCGGTTTGTACAAAATCTCTCCGGTTAATGTTTTTACTGTTATTGGAAATCTTAATTTCTTTTCTAGCTCAGCGACATCTTTGATAGACGCTCCGGTATCTTTAACGGACTCTGCCCACATATTTATTTTTTTACGTCTTAAATCAGTTAAACTATTACCACGTATCGCGTTTGTAAAATGTTCTGTAACTCGTTCAGCTACACAATTTATTCTTGACTCTGACAATCTCATAGGTTTTAGATCCCCGACGTCAGGTTTATCATTCAGAGAATATATTCCAAAAAATTAAAACAAATATTTAAATTAAAGTTTTAGTATATATAATGCTTGAAACACAAAACAAATGTGCTTGGCTCAAAATTGGATATACTTCTACTTGTAATAAATCGTGTGTGAACAAATACTGCGGAAATCATGCACAAAGTATCAAAAAATGGAAGTACAGGACCAATACCGTGTGTGAAATGCGGTGTTGCAGTCAGAGGAAAAACTCAATTGTGTCTAAAATGTGGCGGAAAAAAATACAGAGAACTAAAACGATATTATGACCAAAAAAAATAACACTGACTCTCCTATAATTATATGGAGGAATTATCCGTTATTGAACCTTCCCCTGCTAGATTTGACCTTGACAGACTACCAGAATATAAATTTAGTACTTTGATGCAGGATCTGGCATTAACGGATGAGGATGTAACCGAACGTATTCGTGAAGCAAAAAATGAATTTCGTAATAGTGGCGCTGCTCATGTATGGTCAACATTCAGAGTTGGAAATGTTACTAATATGATGAATGACAAACGGTGAAAAGTAATTATTAATCACCTTGATAATCAAAAATATTTTATTTTAATAAAATTTATTGTAAATACAGAAGAAGGTATTTGGATTATTCGTGATAAGCGTGATCCAGTCCGTGTGCAGTCCGGGGGTAGTATTGTTTTCTTAAATAATAAATCTAAACCCGGAATACTAACCGGTGTTGACAAATTATATTATGAACGTGCATATCCAGTTACTGCAGTTGTATATGGAATATATTCACTGAATGATAAACCTGACGTCGGGGATCTAAAACCTATGAGATTGTCAGAGTCAAGAATAAATTGTGTAGCTGAACGAGTTACAGAACATTTTACAAACGTGATACGTGGTAATAGTTTAACTGATTTAAGACGTAAAAAAATAAATATGTGGGCAGAGTCCGTTAAAGATACCGGAGCATCTATCAAAGATGTCGCTGAGCTAGAAAAGAAATTAAGATTTCCAATAACAGTAAAAACAATAACCGGAGAGATTTTGTACAAACCGAAGTATACAAAAAATGGAACTCCGATAGATATTATTGATCATAACGCGCACGCATGGACTGCTGCTGTAACGATATTTCCACGAGATAGAACGGTTAAATTTTATGACGGTGATATTTTTGATTTTATTAATGCTGATCAAACAGTAATGCTGTCAATTTGTGTAAATTAAATATATCTTTTTTTTTTAATTCATGGCATTTGTGCATTTAATTTTATTAAACTATGTTTTAAAAAGAAATAAAGATACACTAAGCTACATGATTTTATTCTTTCAACCCATAGTGTCATACATTTGATAGATTGAACCATATGATGTAACATCCACCTTTAATAAAAATACTTGTCAATCCACATTTCTAACATACAGATGCATCATCACAAAGTTTAAATTGATTTAAATAAGTAACAAAATAAGTCTCATACGAAAAACATTGTGATTAAATTCAAGTCAGATTTTGTGGCCAAAGCATCCGGACAATAAGAACCCATATCTTTTATAATTAAGAGCTCAAGGTCACATTTACCACTTCTAAATACATTTTGCAAGAATAAATAAGCATCTATCTGTGTAAAAAATGTGCAATTATTAGTGTGCAGTCACATATTGCAATTTAATATCTCTTTAGAGCAGTTAAATATGCTGATCAGCAACTGTCAAATATCACATCATGTGTTACAAACTTTTAGCAATTCAGAAATAACAAATTTTCAGGCCCATGTGTATTTCATATGAAATTTACAGGCCTATATGTAGTCCATATGAAATTTACAGGCCTATATTTAGTCCATATGAAATTTATATGCCCATATGTAGTCCATATGAAATTTACATGCCTATATGTAGTCCATTTGAAATTTACAGACCTGTGTATTCCATTTGAAATTTACATTCCTATATGTAGTGCATTTGAAATTTACATTCCAATATGTAGTCCATTTGAAATTTACATTCCTATATGTAGTCCATTTGAAATTTATATTACTATATGTAGTCCATTTGAAATTTACATTATGTAGTGAAATCTAGTGAAATAAAAAAAACCAGGCAGTTATTCACAATAATTAATAACTGAAGTAGAATAAGTACTGTTCACTCAGCACAGTGTGCATTCCCAGTTTTCATATAATGATTGCAAAATATTCCAGTCAGACATTTATAGTTATGAATGTAAACCTTGTTCTTTTTCTTATATTTAACTTCAGAACTGTAAAATCCACCAAGAAATCAGATTAAGGTATATCCCCAACTGATCCCATCTATTCTCTTATTCATACTATCAAGCTTCAAACTTAATTTTCACTTTACATTGTCTGCATTGCTACAATAATGGGTAACAATGCAGCTTTGTTTCAGATCAAAGTTAATAATGCAAATATAAAATGAAAGTAAAGATAAATCAAGCAAACAAATCATCTGCCCAAGTTAACTAATTCAAAACTAGGATGATAACTTTGGCTTTGTACTTAGTGTGCAGCAAAAAAAGTCACTATACAGTCGGCTTGCAGATGCAAACCCTTCCATCCCTACAACAAAATCTGTTATGTCCCAATTAAGGGGAGCCATGATAGCTCAGCTGGTTGAGTCACTCATGATCCAAGAGTTGCTGGTTCAATACCTACCATGCCAGCTGCCTTAGTGTGTCACTGGAAAAAGGCACTTGGTTCACATTTCTTAGGCATGACAGAGCCAGTAATGTGTTAAAAGTGTCATTAAAACAAAAAAAAAATCCCAAGTTCTAAATGGCTACCTGCACCACATTTTAAAATGTACCTATCTTAAGGATCAGCTGTTTTTATTACTTTTGAGAGGGGTGAGCCTGGGATTTTAGGAAAGAAAGTAAAGTTTCTTTTAAATACTGAAACAAAATATCCTGGTTAGAAAGAAAATCCCAAGTCGTACCCAAGATTAAATGGTCAGTTCCTTAGCATTACAGTGTGAAATGGCACATGTATATCCAAGTGACTGAAGCTGACTCAGAGGTAAAGTCCAACAGCAGTTCATAAATTGTCTGGACCTCTGATAACAGGTGCCAAATACAATAGTGGTTTTTTAGACCTGGCTAATTTTGGGTGTGCTTTAACCTGTTAGGAATACATTATCTGACACTGACTGAATACAACAGTGGTTCATTAGACGTGGGTAATTTCAGGTGTGCTATAGCCTGTTAGGAATACAATATTTGACACTGAATACAATAGTAGCTTGTTAAAGTTGAAGTCTCATTGTAAAAATATGTTCTGGTGATGTCCAAATCAAGTTCAGTGGTTCGGATGTGCAGTTGGAACACTTAAGTGGTTCAGCTTTATCACTTTCAGTTATAATATTTTTTTGTCTAGATGTTCATTCCAAATTTAGTTAATGGTAAGAAACCCACTTTGTTAGGGGTTGCATGGTGTGACAAGTGTATTACCAGTATTTTATTAGGGGTTTCATGGTGTGACAAGTGTATTATCCATGTTTTGTATGACCTGCAAAAAGGGGTTGCAAGGTGTGACAAGTGTATTACTTGTATTTAAAATTTTTCATGACCTTCTAATTAGGGGTTGCAAGGTGTTTTGTATGACCCTGTAAAAAGTGGTTGCAAGGTGTGATAAGTGTATACCTGTATTTAAAAATTTTTATGACCTTCTATTTATGGGGTTGCAAGGTGTGACAAGTGTATTATTCGTGTTTTGTATGACCCTGTAAAAAGTGGTTGCAAGGTGTGATAAGTGTATTACCTGTATTTAATATTTTTTATGACCTTCTAATTAGGGGTTGCAAGGTGAGACAAGTGTATTACATGTATTTTGTATGACCCTCTAATAGCTCATACACCATCAATCCAGTACACTATTTTATTTCTAAATAACAGCTTTGTATTGGAATTGATATTTTGCAAATATTTGTATTTGCCATAACTACTTGTTATAAATCAAGTCCCAACTGTAAACTGTACTGACATATCTTCCATTGTATAATGCACCAGCAGATCTGGGTTTATGCAGTTTATTATAAGCAGTCTGTAGAAAAAACAAGAGACTGATTATCTGCTGGCACAGATCATACTCCATGCAGCCAGACCTCAACTTTAAATTATATTCTATACAGTAAGAATCTGCTTTTAATTAACATTTGTTTTGCTTATATTTCTGCAACAAAGTTAAAAGAACAGATTAAAGTAGTAACAATGCAGTAATTAACTCAGTTTGATGCAAGTAAGCAGAACCAATGTAAACTGCTGATGACAAAATTATCATAACAATTTTATTAATTAAAGTTTTGGATTGTCAGATTTATATATTTTTGTGTGTACTTCTTTTGTATAACAGAGTTACCAGGAAGCTTTTCGGACATTTTGCATCTTAATCAAAACTGGAGAACAATTTATGGTAATTACAAATGGCATGATCAGTGTGTGTGTGTGATTTATATTTTTAACGTAGCTTTAACAATTTTTCAGTCATATCGCTATGATGTCTGCAGTGTGACAGTTTATAGTGATGTCTAACACTGGGGCATCATGCCACAGACATGTGGCATGATGTCCCACCCAGTCACATTATCCCGACACCAGGCCGACCAGTCCTAACACTAACCTCTTAATGCTGAGCGCCAAGCGAGGCAGCTGTTAGTACCATTTTTATAAGTCTTTGGTATGACTCTGTCGGGGTTTGAACCCACGACCTCCTGCATCCGAGGCGGACGCTCTAACCACTAGGCCACCAGTGTGGTAAGCATGATCATATTGTGTGTGTGTGTGTGTGTGTGTGTGTGTGTGTGTGTGTGTGTGTGTAGTCAAACCTGTCTACAACAGCCACTGACGGGAAAAGGCAAAAGTTCCCTTTGTAGACAGGTGACCTATGAAGGCAGTTTCAGCTCACAGATTCAGTTCATGACAAGTTTATGCACTATGAACCGAATAGCTTTGTTATTAGTAGTAATATCATTATTATACTTTCACACAACCCCATCAAATCAAAGAAACTACAACTGTAAATTCACTCATATCTCTCTCTCTCTCTCTCTCTTACACATGGCAAACACTTTTATCTCATTATCAGTAGACATGGCTCCCAAATCAAATTACTAATTGACAGCTTACCTGTAATTGTGAAACACACCCAAACTTTTTAATAAGGCAGTTGGTATAATTAGGCAAGAAAACAGGTGTTCACAATTTAAACACTTGATAGATTAAGCTGTTGCTCAGACTCGTCAAAATCAAAAGACAGCCTGGCTTTTGTTGTAACCTTTGATGATTAGGGAATGAAAAGAAACTTTATGGTGCTATTGTTAGTTGCATCTAAACCTTTAGGGATATTACTAGTGCAGTGCACCTTTACTTGGAAATTACATTAATGTTTTTCATCAGATATTGCTTCCAATCAAAATCTTTGAACAATTAACAGATTCATTGTATTACAAGGAAAAACACTGGATTATGGTAAGTACAATCAAAATGGATTATGGTAAGTACAATCAAAATATGAATCATTTAAACATAGAAGTTTAATTTGCATACTTGGAGTGGTCACAGCTGATATGATCCAGTGACAGTGGAAGGCAGGGTGAAACCACTGCTTGGTTGAGAAACATGAGGCCGCTGACTGCCAAAGACAGGTAACCACTGATTACATGACATTAAGGTAGGAAATTTGTGGGGTGGGGGTAATTACAATGGCCATTGTAACCAGGTGATGCTGAACTCAGGTGACCATTAGGAAAGGTTTGACTGTATATATCTATCTTTTAGTGTTATTAATTAAATATTTTAATAAACTTCCTTGTATTTTCTTCGTATGTTCAGCTCACCTGGTCAAGTAAGCTTATGGAATAGCCCTGCATCCACCATATCTTGACTGACCTGCTGTGTTTTCATCAAAAACAAACACTCTGAAAAGTCAACTTTTATTATTAACACTCTTTGATATACATATCATATACAAGGAAAATAGTGTCATGTGAAAATATGTGTATTATATGTCCAACTGCAAACAACACAGACAGTCATGGACTGTCACATATGTACCAGCAGATCAGGGTCTGTATCATATTTTTACACTGATTACTCCTAACAAACTGCATATACAGAGATCTGCCATCATATAATCTGGATCTGTCCTGTTTGCACTTGGATCGGACTTGATTGCTGGTATATATGAAATATGAAAAAATCAGCAAACATCAGGCATGCAGAATTTTGGTAACAAAAATAAACACATATATGTGTAAAAAATTAATCAATATCCAAGACAGACAGTTCACTTTTCTATCCTAATTACGTGACGAGAAAGAGTGTTTGGTAACTGACAGTACATGATGTTGTTGCAACCATTTCATCCTTATTTGATCAATAATTTTATAATCTGGCTAATAATAAATTTAAACATTTGCAAAATAAATTAAAATAAATTAACAGTTGTAGCCAAGTGCATGTCCTTCTTGTCAATAAGAACATATAAAAATGAGTACATACAATCTTCACTTGATTCAAATGGATATGTCTATTGTTCCAACTGCTGTTAGCAACACTCTTACGTAATGTGCTCACAGAAAATAGGACTAAAAAAATCATAGTCATTTAAAATCTCACTTTCATTGCAAAATTGGTCGCACTAAAATGCATTAAGGTCATTTTTCTTTTGATTTACTTTATGGTTTTTGACCAGTTACTTTTTGATTGACGTAATTTGGCATACATAACTAATGAAATAAAACCTACATCTCTACAGTTGAAAGAGATCAGATAATCTAAGAAAAAGTCAGTACACATGTGGACCAATTTAGTCCACACCCAGTTTAATTTACATCTCAAATATTCTTCTTCAAATAGAAATTCTTTTCAATATCTTTAATAGTTTTTTTTAAACTGAAAATAATGTTTGAATGCTTCCCAAAAAGGAGTACTGATTTTATTATTTACAAAATTTGAAACACTTCCTCAAATTGAAGGAATTTTAAAAAATTTTAATCAATAATGAGAAGATTCCATTGAGTGCAAGTTTAAAACTTATGAGTTTGTTTTTTTAACATAACAATAATCCCTGATGGTCAAGTCCAAAGTACTTTTATATGCAATATACAGTAGTCCCCCTGACCAGCGGCCACCCGCTCCTTATGGCCAGAATCCGACGGCACTGACGAATTTGTGTTCAAAAGTACCCCTCACGAAAGGCCACCCTGCTAACGTGACCAGCAGCCAGCATATTAGTGCAAAAATATAAAATTTACCCCTCACAAGCGGCAGTATTTTATTTTGTAATATGTATCCAGAACCAATTTTATTCATAACATGTTTTAAGTAATCCGATTTCTGTTTCCCGATGTCAGGTTTTTGTTACTGAAAGAAGTGTTGACTAAAGTACATGTACCACTAAGGTTAATATTATATCATTTACGCCTCACGAGAAGCCACATTTATTCCATAAAGCCAAGAAAGACTCAAATTTTAATCCATACAAAAAGGTAAGTACACGTAATCCGATTAGCATTACTGCTGTGTTATCATGAGATGTCCGGTTTAGTCACTCTGATAATTGTTAAGATTACAATTACTGAACAGTAGTAACAGCTGAGAAGTGGTGGTATTGATGTACAATACCCAAGTCAGTGGGAAAATGGTTTGATAGCCTTTATGGCTTCTCTTAGTAAGATGTTGAGCTTGTTCACTTTCATAATTAGTGGCTATTACTACTGACAATAATTGTCAAGATTATAAATCCTAACGGCCGTGAGGTGCTATTGTTCAGATCAAATCTGCGTACATATCAAAGCCGTTTTGGCTTCTCTCACTTAGTGTAAAGAAATGTAAACACAAACAGGGTACCAGACTGTGACTAATGAATCACGTGACAAGATCGCTGCCTTTAAAAAACACATGGCATTTTGTTTAAATGCAGAAAAGTTGTTTTATCAGTCGTGTAATTGGCAACACTGATGATTACAACCGGATGTAATTGTCAAGATCATAACAGGGTCAGCATAGTCTAGAAATAGATTTTTGCAGACACACACACACAGAGAAATTAGCCTTGAAAAAAACAAGGTACCAGACAAAGACTGAAAAATCATGTGACAACACATTCCTTTACGAAGAAGGCATTTCGTCTGCTCTGCAAAAGTTTCGTCTGTATAATTAAATCGCATACAGTTAGTAACATCCGAATAAATCATTACCAAACATTAACATGTCACAACGTAAATGGAGAGGATTATTTTAGAAAAAAGTTGGTTATTTTACTCGATGACATTGGGTGAGGTGGGGAGGGGGAACTTGCTGAACGATTTTAGGTAGAAAAGACTCAAATAAAACAATTTTATGTTGAAAAGACTCGAATAAACAACATCGTAACCGATAAGGAGGTTATTCAGCAGCAGTGGGAAAATGGAAAGAGAATTATGTATGTACCAAGATTTAAATGACGTTTTTGAATGGTTTTGCAATGTGCATGACAACAACACCTGTTCGCATATCACGCTTATGCCAAGAATAAGAACTATTAATGCATATTCAGTTGACATAAGTCTATTATTATAACAAGAAGAACCTTTTAATAATTAAAACGAAGATATTAAATGCTTTGAAGAGTGTAGCTTTCTTACTGCGTACATTACATATACTTCTCACAAAAAATGTATTCCCCCACTGGAAAGGCTACCTGTCTTATAAGGCCACTTTCCCGGTGCAGAAGGGGTGGCCGTATAAGAGGGGAACTACTGTACTGTAAAATGTTAACTTTGAGAGAAATTTTGAGAAATTTAGCAAACTCAGGGATAAAATATACTGAATCATTAATGTAAAATGATTGAGTCTTTCTTTAAAGTACCATATATTTAATTTGCAAGTCAAGTGCAACTGCAAAGACTCGTATCATTCATCACAGATCTCGGTGGAAGATCTGGATCTGTGCAGTTTTGTTAGGAGTAAACAAAACAAACAAATTAGACTCTAATGTGCTGGTGCATTATGTGAAGGTAGATCCTGATCTATATTGAGTGCAGTTGGACTTGACTATTTAGCATGTACACAATATACTTAAGGGGGAATGATCTTTAATATCTTTTTAGTCTTTTTAATATCTTTTTAGTCTTTTTAATAACTTTTTAGTGTTTTAGTGTTCTACCTGCCCTAATTGAGTAATATCCAAGTAGTATGGGATTGAACTAGAACTAATCTCCTCACCCAGCTGCAGAATCTAGTAATATGTTGTCAGTTAATCTGGTTAAGTCCTCTGTGAGCAATAAATATATATATGTGAATGGGAGGTGCATAACATGCAACGTGACCATCCTTCCAATGTATTTACACAGAATGTCATACCTACCATGAGATGTCTAACAATATACTACTAGGGCAAAATCTTCTACCCTGCCGTGAGATGCCTAACAGTACACTACTTGGACACAGAATGTCCTCCTCTGCTATGAGATTGATTGCACACTACTGGGACACAGCATATCCTACCATACTTTAAGATGTCTAACTGTACACTACTGGGACAAAAACTTTATACCCTGTACTCATTTGTGTTCTGAGTATCATATCCTACACCTAACTTACACAACCAACACTGGGGGATCTGTAGTGGTGAAGTGGTTAATATGCTGAAATCATGACTGAATGGGTGCAGGTTTGAATCCTACCATCAAATTTGCCCAAATCAGTTACGCTGGTGTGTCCTTGGGCATGGTACTTAGTCTACAATGTAAGACACTGACCTTGATATTTGTGTTTTGGGGGAGAAGGTCTTACTGCCTAAATAACGGCGCTGTGTAGCAGGTTCCAATGTCGACTAATCTATGCTGTAACGGGCATGCAATGTTTGATCTTAATCTATGCTATACTGGGCATGCAATGTTTGATCTAGGTATATGCTGTACTGGACATGCAGTGTTTGATCTTAATCTATGCTGTACTGGGAATGCAATGTTTGATCTTAATCTATGCTGTACTGGGTATGTAACGTTTGATCTTAATCTATGCTGTACTGGGTATGCATTACACATACAATGTTTGATCTTGATCTAGACTGTACTGGGCATGCATTATACATAATTATAGCACTGAAACTAGACAAATCTGAGTGATTCTCAATTATGGGATATAACTAATAGACCATATCTTCATAATAAATTTTTTTTGAAAAATTTCTGATAGGTTCATGTTTGTCACTTGCTTTACAGTACTTATAACTTGTAAACTTCTATTTGGCACAAGAAAATTTGGCACAACTGTACTTATGTTACAATATGTATAACAATATATGATCCATACTACTGGAGATGAGGTAAATACTGCATTATCCAGTCTAGAGCCTTTAAAACAAAATATCAATTCTTTATTGAAAAACAGGCTCTGCAAAACATGGACAGGATAACCCAATTTAAAAAGTCTCACTTTACTTTAACTTCCTCACATATTTCCTTCTTTTTTCTTCATTTTTAATAAACTCCAGTGCGTTATTGATAAGTTAAGATGCACTATAGCTATCTTAATTATGTTAGGCAATAACTTGGACATGACATACACAAAAATCTGCATAGGTTATGTTGCATTTTCTAACAATATTTGAATGAAATGAGTGGAAATTTTAGAGCAAGTGACCTTTCTGGAATTAGCTGAATCACACCTGTTTATTTTACCATCCTATATGCAAGCCAAATGGCGGAACTCGGTCAACATTTTCTGGTCAGGCCTGAATGCTGCTTTCTGCGAAATATGAGTAACATTCTTCACTTGTCAGCAAATTTCCAGGAAAAATTGGAATAGAAATATAAATGGTTTTCTAAGAGATTTAAAAAGTATGCAATAAATTCTGCTTGACCCAATTACTGAAGTGATACCTTGACAAAATGACATACACTCCACCTATTTAATGAATTTGCTTTTTCTGTATCTGTTGTTTTGGGTTTAATGCCATTTTTCAGCATATGATAGGCCTGTATATTGGTGGAGGAAAAACCAGAAAAAATCAAGGGAACAACCACCAACCCACAGGAAGCTACTGGCAAGGTTTCTCATGTACCCACACTAATCGAGTCTTAGGCTTGAACCACCGCAGACAGATGAGATGTCAGTGATCTGTAAAGGCAAGTGCCTTAGACCACCTGGTCACCTGGGGCCCCTTTCTGTATCTGTAGCAATACTGAAGCATAAAATCAAAACATATATTAATTCATTTCTATGTTGATTTCCAACTGTAGTATATTCCTCACAAATGGCCAAACCTGGAACTTCAAAGATGCCTTGTCCTAACTCTCATAGCTATCAAACTCTATTCCAAAAAAAGGCATCAAGAAATGTTGGAGTTCATAATTCTTATCCAGAGAGACAAAGCATTACTCCAGTTACGCTGCCTGAGCCTGAAAAAATTACCATGGTTCCATCAAACTGAAAGGTCTCAACCACCCATATTTCAACCACCCATCTCTTCACAGTGTAGCAGTACACCAGGTGTGTAGAAAACACATCTGAGTAGCAACTATGCAAACGTGATAAACTTGTGTGCATAGTAGATACATTTGTAAGAATGAAATCTCATTTAAATCTGATGTTTCCCACCTTGAAGAAGAAAAAAGCCATATTTATTAGTACTGGAGTCTTCAAATATACACCAATTTACACAGTACCATATTTACCAGCCTATAAGTTGATACTTTTTGACCAGAAAATCTGCGCTTCATATTATACTCTGAACTGACTTAAATATGGATTATGTCATCCGAATTGCTTTATTGTATGTCACATAACTTTTCGTATTAAAAAAAATTCTCCAAAAGTATGAAAAATAAGGTGTAACAAAATATTTTTGGGGGGGGAAGAGATCATTACACCACACTGAGAAGGATTTTAAAACAATTACATGATCGTCAGTATTAAAAATTAACATACATCAGATGTAAGTGCACTAAAGCAGCGTGCACTAGTAATTTACTTTGTTTAAATTTGATTACACATATGTGCATTAGAACTGACAAGTTATAAGATGAATAACCATCTCATGATATTCCATCTCATTTTTCAAACAAAAAATTATGCCCTGTTATGAGAGAGAGCTGCCGGTGTCTTGACGATGTAATCTGTATTGTTCACTTATCTGACGATTGTGATCGTACTCATGTACAAGTTCAATACTATATTCCATTATCAATTACTCCACTGGATAAGCAATTCCTTCTAGTTTTAGTTAACCACATCCATTGTCCAAGAATCTCATGGCTTTATAGTGATATTTACATGCTAATTAAATATGCTACAGCTGTAGTCAGGTTTTCCAAGATAACACCTGTTTGAGGTAAAGATTCAGCAGACCAGATCAGATTAGTACGGCTAACGATGGGGAAATGAGACTACCCATAGGGTATTATGAATACAGTAACATATAATGAAAAGAAATGCCAGGTGGTTACTCCTGTAAATTTCTCAGCTAGTGACATCTTTTGAGCTTGCCAACTGTCCAAAATTTAAAGTAATATCTAGCATGAGTAAAGATAAAAAAAAATTGCCTCCTAAGTACAGGAAGAGTAACTGCACTTTAAAAACAATCTTATTTGTTGGGAATGGAGAGGCTGTTGTACTAGCAAGAAAAAATCATACAGCATGCGAAATGGTAATTCTTGGGATTTAACCTAAATTGAGTCTATATGGATATACAGTGAATATTTAAACTTTGAAACTAAAGGAGTATGGTATGTATTTTAATAGTTTACATTTACTATTACATTTTTTACTGTTTTCTCTCTTTGACAAAAGCTTCAGCTAAATAGGGTCAGTAAGGTACAAAATAGCATGAAGAAAGGATGAAATCTCTCATATTGGGCCATATTTTATTTTGATCACAAGGGGCAAGAACAAAAATATGATAGAATACATGTGCCTCCCTCTCTCTCTTTCTCTCTTCAAAACAAAACTGGAAAAAGCATTTTAGCATCAGTGATGCAGTTCCCCTATTGCTGGTAATCTGAAATAGCATACGTTAATACCTTTAATATTCATGAAACCAGAAGTTACTAGTGTTTCATTCTGAACAGCATCGTGAAATTTTATCCTATCTGTAACTCAATAAATTTCAGATCAGTGTCATTATATGTAGCTAAAAGTATGTAATACTTTTACAATACTTTGTGTGAAAGAAATTAGGTACTTTTAGTTACATTTAATGAGCCTGACCTGAAAAGTTACTGAGTGTCAGGTAGGATAACATCTGTGATGCTGTGTGCAACAAAGTGAAAAAGACAAAGCCAAGGTATTGATCTGGCCTCTTCTTATATTCAGCATCGACTTATATATGGATGAAGGATGGAAAATTAACCAAACTGACTCATTTGACTTATACTCCGCATCTACTTATAGGCCAGTAATTAAGGTACTAATTTATTATATCATTCACATGAATGAAGTAATTAGCTATAAATGCAGCTAGGTAGGATGCTTAATTTATGAAAATAATTTGTCATCATGGATTTTCTCCATTTACACTATTAAAGTCATGACTACCCATAATTACATTTCATTCAGTCTTCTAAATTTTTATGAATTGCAGTGCATCAAAGTTCATGAGCACTAAGGCTATCTTACTTATGTTAGACACTAGCTTGAATACCACGTACAAAATATTTAACAAGGTTCTAGTATTGTCTGGAAAAGTGTTACATTGACATGACTGGATTTCAGGACAAGTGACCTTTCTGGAACCAGCCAAATTACACCTGTTTGCTTTGCTACATAGAAGTTAAAAAACCGATTTCAGTTAACATTTTATTTTCTGTTTAGATTTCAGAGCTGCTTCTAGTTGAATACAGGTACCATTCTTCACTGGTTGGCAAATCTCCATAGAATAGCAGAGAAAAATATATGAAATGGTTTTCTTAGGGACTACAAAAGGGTGCAATATAAGCAATTGGCCCAATTAATGTAGTGAAAACACTTACTTCAGCACTTACTTCATTGTCCCTCACTTGGAATGTGCAAATTTTCAAAACTAATCTGGTAGTGATCATGTTAATATACAGTAACAGGCCTATTATAAAAGGTCCCACAGGGTTTCTGTACAATGTGACAATTTGTAAAAAGTAGACATTAATTGTTAAATTCGGTGGATCTCAATTTTTACCATTTTGAAAAACATGATACTTTTGCTGGTATTTAATTTCATGGATTGGGTAAGAAGCTGTATTGTTTTCACTGAAAATTCATTGTTCATTAGGTTTGTAGTAACCATGAAATCCATGAAAACTGGTACACCACTAACATTTTTAGCCCACAAAAAAATTGTGAATTCACAGTACCCTCATTTTACAAGTAGTTATCTTCTATAATTAAATTTCTAATAAACCAAGAGCTATCTAATCCAAGTCAATCAAACATGGCTATTGAAAAGTTAGGTCTTATGTGACTGGAAGCTCGGGATGTAACTCAAATGTTACAAGACCATAAGTACAAGATTATTCTGAGATTACAAAGAAGCATATGCCCTAAAATAAAAGCATCTGCTATTATATTCTTTGGTCATGAAACTTGTACTTAACAAATTCAACATTTCAAAAATCATTATACAGTGTGTGGAGTTGGTTTATAAAACCAATCCCCCATCTTTATACGGCGCCAGATTTCAGCCCTCAGGAGCTGTTTCTCCTTTTTGACTTTTTTCAGGACACCCCGATTCTCCATTGCTCTCCTTGACAAGTAGGGCAACACTTCCTCCACTGGACCATAAGGGACATATTTATAGACAGAATACCCTGCCTGACCTGAAACAGAAAAGTAAAATAATCTAATGTACTGTATTTTTACACTCAAATATTGAAAACCAAAATAAGAACAGCACACACAACAATATGCCATTGCATCATGTACCAGAGGAACTGGTCTACATTTTTTTCAGTAAAATCCTATGTGTGAAGACCCTGATATGCTCACGCATTATGGTGAATCCTAAGTAATCAGTGAAGACCCTGATACACTGACACATTAAATTTTAAGTAGTCACTAAAGAGCCTGATGTAGTGGCACATTAAATGTTAAATAATCACCACAGACCCTGATGTACTGACATGTAAATGTTAAATAATCAGTGAACACCCTGATGTGCTAGCTCATTAAATCCTAAATAATCAGTTAAATGCCATGTAATCAGGCAAAACCCAGATGCACTGCCTCATCAGTCCAAATCCCAATGCACTGGCACATTAAATGTCTGGTAATTAGTCAAAACTCTGATGTATTGGCACATTAAATGCCAAGTAATCAGGCAAAACCCTCATTCAATGGCATAATAAAATCCTGATGGGCAGGTGCATTAAGTTCTGAGTAATGACTGAAGACCCTGACATGCTGGCACATAGAATCCTAATTAGTCAATGAAGACACTGATGCACCAGTACATTAAATCCTAAGTAATTAGTGAAGACCCTGAAATGCTGGCATATAGAATCCTATGCAATTAGTGAAGACTCTGGCATGCTGGCACATAGAATCCTAAGTAGTTAATGAAGACCCTGTCATGCTGGCACATAGAATCCTAAGCAATTAGTGAAGCCCCTGACATGCTGGCATATAGAATCCTAAGCAATTAGAGAAGACCCTGACATGCAGGCATATAGAATCCTAAGTAATTAGTGAAGACCCTGGCATGGTGGCACATAGAATCCTAAGCAATTAGTGAAGACCTGATATATTGTCACATTAAATAATGCTAGATGTGGGTCTTGTCAAAGTGCCAAGATTCATCATCTCCCAAAGTTTTCAAGAAAATAAATCTTATGACTACAAAATGTCCTTTCCTGCCTTAAGGATCATACATATATCTATTTGCCAAAGAATATCTTCTTCAAATACATATTTAATAACTCACAAACCTGCTTATAATGCGGGACAGGCATGGATCCCAATATTTTTAATAGAAAATGCAAAAAGAATTTACCCTAATTTGTTGAATGTGAAGAAAATTATAAAAACTGGTAAACAAAACCCTGATATATTGATTGCTTTGTCACTGAAAATGGCAGTGTCTAGAAATATTTATCAACATCATTAAAGTCTCCAGTACAGTTTAAGAAACTGCAGTTCCAAACCCCATGAAACTAAGGGGCTTCTTACAAAGACAAATACATGCTCCACTAATTCATAAACATTACCTAAACCTTCTATGGGGAGAAAAAAGGAGGAAGTACAGTTCAAGTCGTAAAGACAGGTTGCAACAGTTAGGAAACGCACATCTTTAATATTAGCAAACTGCATGTGCAAGTAATGATTCAGCAAACTCATCACAGAGCAATAGGTCAAATGCCAAGCCCAAATCACCAGAGAGCAGAGAGTCCCTCACTGCAGAATGACTTTACTTACTGGCTTATCACACTCTACTTACTGGCTCATCGCTACTTGAAGGAATAAAAACGTGTGACCATTACAGAACACCATTTCCAAAAACAAATACTTCTAAAATATCATTTGCTTACTTGGGTGCTGTTTTATGGAACAGACTTTCCAAAACCATTTAAGCAGAAACAAATCAAAATCTGTACAAAACAAAATTACATAACCATTATCCTGAAAGGCAATCATCGTAGTAAATACTGAAATACACTGAAACCCACAAAACTGAAAACCCTTGGGACCCACAAATTCTTTCGGTTTCGAGATATTTTTGGTTTACTGAGGTTTTTGCAGATGTGAAAAAATGTCTTTCAGAGTGCTTATGTGACAAGAGTGAGAGACAATGAAATTTGAGAACATTGGTATCTGTGTGTGTAAAAGTGCACAAAATTAAGAAAGCTTTTCTTTTTTATATTTTATTGTAAATACATGCATTTAATGAAGAATCAGCTGAACAATATACATTCCTACCAAAATCATATTCTGTCACATGAACAAATATAGTTGCTCCACATAGAAATATTGTCCTTGTACCAAAAAACATCAGAGGAATGAGATATGGTACTTTTATAACTTTACTGTGAAGATACTTTATGATGTTTACATACTCTATATAATTCATAATGTTCACAGTTCAAGAGCCTGGCTTGAAGAATGCATGGAGCATCTGCTGTTGTTTCTTACATTGTTTTTTAACTGATGTGGCTTGTGTTAATGACTCATTTCTTGTGCCATAGCCAAATAATAGTCATCCTTAGTAATCACTAAGTTTTTAAATCTCTTTTACAAACTAAAATTTCAGTGTATGTCATATCACTGCCAGGTGGCTCAGAACATACATT
>JAECUM010055677.1:0-20367 GCA_016617855.1 Megalonaias nervosa | reverse complement strand
ATATATATATATATATATATATGTATGTATGTATATATAATTCCAAATTAATGGTTAGTCCAAGAATATTATTGAGCACATTGTATTTCCAGTGAATAATAATTAACATTAATAAATCCAACCAAATTAAAAACTGAACAGTACACTAAGATCCATTCTGCTTCAGATTTTAAGGCAAGAACGAGTAATCCTAATTTAAACAAGATTATATATCCCTCTACCTGACCTGGGTCGTAATTACCAATTTATGGAAATACTCTGTCAATGTAATGGAAAATTTCCATTCTGGAAGATTCTTAGGTCAGAACACAGACTGTGTCTTTGACTTACACCGAAGTAAACATGTTTATTATTAATAATGATTTGAATACTTAATCTGTACTCATATAGAAATATTAGCTAATGATTACTTTGTTTTCAATATAAATGTCACTGGTCAGGTATACAATTAACCTGATTTTGTACAAAGGTCATGTACAAATACAGATATTCATAACATATAATTATGGAGAAAACACAACATACAATACTTTTTAAGTATACATAACACCTTCCTAAGCCACGAGAATGCAAAATACTTCAGGTTTTGGCAGGAGCTTCATGAACTGGCTAATCACAGAAATTAGTCTTAGTGTTTGATGAAATCAGAGCCCCTCTGACTTGAAAACACACTGAGATCAATAGATACTACCGTATTGTCTGTTGCCAACTATGTCGTTTTCGCCAAACATTCCTTGTACAAAAGTTAGGTCAAATGCTTCGTTTGACTATGATGTTGCCATCTTAAAAAACCCATCTGTCTGGAGGTGAGACTGTACCTCTGATTTTGCGCTTGTACTTTTTACCTCTTTGATAGTCACACGCAGTGACATCAGTTTCTAAAAATAGATTTTCGGACAAAGCGAACTAGCATAATAGCGACCGGTGATACTTTCCATATTATTGTTCTTACTGAAAACGATGTACCAGGCGCTAAATTTGATCATCCGATTATAGATGAGCATTCTAATATTCAGTTACAACGATGGTTAGAATGTCCAGGCCTGCCCCAAAGCGGAAAAAGAAGCATACTGCTTAAAAGGTGAGTAAAAACAAATGCTGTTTGTCGGGACCTAGTGCATTGATGTTTTCTGGACTACGATCGTTTCTTGAATCGTGCATTTTGTATCTTGTTATTTCAATACTCTTCTGTATGCAAAGTGTTGTAAATAACAGAAATATCATTTTTTTCCTATCTGCAGTATATTTTATGTATACATTAATCATGCAAACCAGAAGTCACTTTGACGTGTTTGATTAATGACTGTACATTCTTGTATGGTTTTGTACCGTTTGAAACAATAAGGCACCCCATAACACCCACCATTACGTTGATATTCAGATTTGCAACAAGTGCAATTTATTATTGTTGTTGTTATTGTTCCAGTGCTTATATTTATCCTTTCATTATTAATATTATTAATATTATTAATAATATTATTATTATTACTATTTTTATTATTGTCATTATTATTGTTATTATTATTATTATTATTATTATTATTATTATTATTATTATTATTATTATTATTATCGCAAATAATCCCGGTAATTTTGACATAATTGAATGGATATATAAGTATTAAAAGTTACTGTTATCTGATGGGGGTTTTTTTTGCTATTGTTTTTCTTCTGCTCATTATTATTATTATCATTATTATTATCATCGCAAATAATCCCGGTAATTTTGTCATAATTGCATGGGTATGTTAGTAATAAATGTTACTGTTATATGTGTTAATGATTAGTTTTGCTATTCTTCTAATTATTGTGATGATGATGATGATGATGATGATGATGATGATGATGATGATGCTTATTATTATTATTATTATTATTATTATTATTGTTGTTGTTGTTGTTGTTGTTGTTGTTGCAGATGACTGTGATGAATGTTCCCTGGTGTCACTTTGTGGTTTGGTCAGATGTAGACTGTGTAATTCTTAGGATCAGATTTGATGAATCTTTCTGGAACAGTATAATGCACAAGTTGATAGAATTTCATCACCAATACATATGCCCTGAATATTTTGAGATGAAAATTCCAAGGGAATGCCCCCAATTTAATTGTCTCTATGAAGTGTTCTTATATGTGATTGATGTTTTAAGCATGTAAAGAAAGAGGAATGTACATGTAGGATAGTTACTATTTCTACCTTGCTTTGAGCATCAATTTAAACTCTGCTTAGTGAATGTTTTGTAATGCATGTAGGTAGAAAAGGGTTTAATTAAATATGGCTCATGCACCATTCTACAATTGTAGCATATATATTCAATATATTTGATCAAGAAATATATCAGTGTAGGTTGTTTTAGTAATATTCATTAGTGATTTCATTACCCTTTCTCTGAGTCTCATGTGTAAATTGGTAACAATGTTAAACAAAAATGAGAGAAAATTTATGTTTATTTTCATGTCATATATTTATGCTATGTGCATAACACATTTTCTTAATTGAAAAAGTATATAATTACATTTTGTCTGGAAGTATAATTGTCTGAATGTACTGATAGAAAAAGTAATACAAAAACAGCAGTCTCTAACGATGACAGCTAGCCTTTAAAATGATACACATTTTACAAACAACAGGGAAGTACATGTCAAAATAACTTTATTCTCTGCATATGTATGTTGAATTTCAGAATAATACAAACTTCTTAGATTGAAATTACTACACAAGAGGATTTTGAAAATTGACTAAACAACCTATAATAAATACACATTGAGAAAAGACAGGCTGAATACTGAGTGGGCTTGCTTTCTGTAACAGTCTAAATTTCTTAATTCTCTCAATGGACCGTTCAACATGTATCCTATGCTTGGCAATATCTTTAGTTAGTGCAAACTACATATATATGTATCCTTCGTCACATTTTTTTTATGGTAAAATCACATCGGCTGCGATGATGTACACATCGCATACACCTTTCTCTCTCTTTGTCAGGCTTTGGAAAACCGTGTCCAAATCCAATGAACCAAACACCATCTTTCTGGTATCTCGAATCACTTGTACATGAACCATAGCAACAATGCTTAGTGGTCACCATATTAAATAATTACTTTTCCAGAAAAATATATAGCTTGTTTATAAATTTCAAAATGCTGCCAGCATTCGTGTTACTACGCGTCGCTAGCGGCTTTGTCCAAAACCAATATGGCCACAACCGGGGCAATGACATCATGGTTTATTTTTAGCACTAGGCTAAATTAAGTACAAGCGCCATTATCTGATGATGATAATAAGCTTTTCAAACAGATTTTAAGAGCAGTGTTTTAAAAACTTCATACAAAAATAAAACTCATCTCTTTATTATTAACTTATTACCTCTACTTTGATATGATAGAAAAGAATGTTCCTTTTATTCTTTTGTCTTTTATACCTTGTCACAGTAGGTACATTGATGGATGGGTAGGTAGGTAGGCAGTTGCACAATCTGATAGTTATTAATTCAGATTTTCCAATTTTACATTGATTAAAAGTACAAACTTGATTATAAATGATTGCCACCAAAATAATTAGTTGGAAAATGGGCCAGGGTCACATTAGTCTGGATTTATTGCTTGCATGATAATGTTTACAATGGCTACTGGAGACTAGTGAAAGTAGAGATGCATGTAACTTTTGGTTGTACTTTGATAATGATGGGCGCAGTGAACTGGTTTGATTAAGAACATGGACAAATATTCATATCTGTGCCAACAAAAATGTTACCGTTTTCTTAAGCTACAGTTTGAAATTAAGATATGACGTCTAAAATCAGAATAAACACTGATATATTTTGTTGCATAGTGACACATGATATCAGGACACTTTTGTTCCCATCACTCTCATTCAGATTAATGCTGAATCATAACTATATGATTGCTGAGTTTCTTTTGAGGTCTCTACATATTCTCTGTAATCACTTGGAAAACTGAAGGCAAGTGATGTCAGAGTATGGAGTCTGCTTCGCACAGCCTTCAGTGGTAGTGTATCAAAGTAATGTATTTTGCTCAGTGTTTAAATCCAAATTTATCTAATAATAACTTTCTGTTAGTATAATATCCAGTTGTATTTACAGAACAGAATTTCACATACAAATAACATATCAGACACTTGACTTTTTGGTAATTAAATCGCTTAAGAATTACCCCCACTTTCATTTTCTTTTTGTATAAGTTAACAACTGTTTGCAGGAATCAGAGCTCATATTCATACTTTTATAAAATATCCATAAATATTTATGTATTTGTTTGTTTAAAATTTATTACTTTCTCATCCCAACATAAACGCTTAGGTTTCCAAAAATACTAAGATTTTGTTGTATTGATTTGACTGTGATTGTTGTTGACTTTTTATGTATTTTATAGTGATGACTAGACCCCCGCCCCTTGTGCTGATACCATTATTGCAAAAAAGCTGCATTTTCTAAATACACACAGACACACCATAATCAACCAATGTAAAAGTGACTTTTAACACTGTGCTAAGAAGAGAGAGAGAGAGAGAGAATGTGTGTGTGTGTGTGTGTGTGTGTGTGTGTGTGTGTGTGTGTGTGTTGGAATTTTAACATAGCTTTAACAATTTTCAGTCATATCTCTATGATGTCTGCAGTGGGGTAGTTTATAGTGATGTCTAGCACTGGGGCATCATGCCGCAGACATGTATCATTGTGTCCCACCCAGTCACATTATCCTGACACCGGGCCGACCAGTCCTAACACTAACCTTTAATGCTGAGTGACACACACACACACACACACACACACACACACACACACACACACACACACACTGTTCATAGTTACCATATAAATTTTACACAATTCATATTATACATTGTTACGATAGAAATTGTATACAATTCATGCTTTACGGTTACCATGTTAATTGTACACAATTCATGCTATACATAATTACCATATCAATTATACTCAATACAATACCTACTATCCATAGTTACCATCTCAATTATACATAATATTTCTATACATAGTTACCATATAAATTGTACACAATTCAAACAATACATAGTTACCAGATTAAATGTACACAGTACATAATATTCGTAGTTATTATATCAATTGCACACAAAACATGCTATACATAGTTACCATATAAATTGTACACAATTCATGCTATACAGTTACCAAATAAATTGTAACACAATTCATACTATACATAGTTACCAAATTGTTCACAGTACATACTATACATAGTTACCATACCAGTTGTACACAGTACATACTATACATAGTTACCATACCAATTTAACGTGGGTCGGTGGTTCTTTCCGGGGATTTCCCGGTTTCTTCCTCCACCATTAATACTGGCGGCCATGTATAGCCTATCGTGTGCAGAAAATGGCATTAAGCCCTACAACAACAACCAATTTTACACAGTACATACTATACATAGTTACCATATCAATTGTACACAATACATACTATGCATAGTTACCATACTAATTGTACTAGGTATATTCTATATGTAATTACCATACAAATTGTATACAATACATTCTAGATAGTTACCATACCAGTTGTACTCAGTACGTTCTATATATAGTTACCATATCAATTAAACATAATACATACTATATGATACACATCAGTATCAAAATCTCAGGTAAAACTGGCATTGATATTTTAAATACTAGATGACCAATTTATTGTTATAAAAAACATTAACATAAACGGAAGACAGATGTATATACAGTGACCAAATGAAATTTTGAACAGTTCCTTCTAATGTTACTGCTGTATAATGTGACTAGGCACCTACTGAATATTTGATGAATTAATTCATGTGATAAGTTAAAGGAGCTAATTTTCACCGTTACAGAGGAATTGGGTGCAAGTAGTCTTGGGAGGAGTTTGTAAATGCATATTAACAGTTGCTTTAAAGTAATACACATCAATTTAAAATCGTTGTTAGAACCCTTTTATCAATTAATAAAAAAATGTATGGTAAAATCACATCGGCTGCGATGATGTACCCATCACATACACCTTTCTCTCTCTTTGTCAGGCTTTGGAAAACCGTGTCCAAATCCAATGAACCAAACACCATCTCGAATCATTTGTACATGAACCATAGAAACAATGCTTAGTGGTCACCATATTAAATAATTACTTTTACAGAAAAATATATAGCTTGTTTATAAATTTCAAAATGCTGTTAGCATCCGTGTTGCTACGCGTCGCTAGCGGCTTTGTCCGAAAACAATATGGTCGCAGCCGGGGCAATGACATCATGGTTTATTTTTAGCACAAGGCTGAATTAAGTACAAGCGCCATTAATACCGGATGGATTTCTTGTTCGAGTGACTCTAATTCTTTTCAAATAATTGTTTTCTTTAAACAGACCAATTTGCTTGAATTGACTGATATCTGCATCTACCAAGAACAATTAAAAAGCTGGATAATCCTGAAGAACCGGATATGAGAAGGCAATAATAGACCATGACAATAGGAAAGACAAACGCATATGTTGATGAGCAAAACAGTTACCGATAGAAACGTTTTGGTAAAAGTCTGGGTTTTGTTGACTTTACGTTCCTCTCTATATTTAATGATACAGCAATGCATTAAGAGCTTATTGAACACAAGCTAGTACAAACTATGTTTCAAGCGTTGTATATTACCTATGTCATGCCCACTGATATGTGGAAGATCATATTTGCCTGTTGCGGATCCAGAAAGTCATTCTTCCGTGTTCAGAACGGGGTGTAGAAGAAGGGCGAGAAGTGTATTCTTTATGCTTTTATCCATACGTATGTTTGTGCGCCGGCATGTATATATGGTGCAGGAATGTAAGTATGTATGTAGCTAAATAGCTAGTTAGGTAGATAGGTAGATATATGATGCATGCGGTGACTCGCTCTCTCCGTTCCTGAGTATCAATAGACTCACTGCAGGAAAACCAATATCAAACAATACAAATAATGTCATTTTGGTTACCAATTAATACTGCATCTTCATTTTATATGCACCTTATGGTGGTTAATGAATTTTCGTTAAAATTTAACATCATTTCAGCTGTTCAACGAGGACTGTTTGTGAGCGCGAAATTCGAGGATGAAACAGAAAATACAAGGAACGGGGTCCAAATTCAATTGCGACTTTAATCTTTTACTTATACGTACTTAGAGCGTTCGCGTCTTCATTCGTTCTGATGGCATCAGTTGTCATCTACCTCGCCTTTCTTTGAAGAAGAAAATGAACAAATACTGCAACAAACGTGGGGTACTGCTCTTTGCAATTTTATGTATCTGTTTGTTTCCTTACAAGATTTTAATTATTATTTTTTTGAATATGGGGAGTAGGTGTTCGGACGACATTTCTCAGACGTAATAATTAGCCAATTAAAAGCAGACGTCATAATTCACAGCATCAACGAGACTCTATGACAGCGTGGATTAGTTGTGTTAGTCAGACCGTTCCTAATTTCTTCTCGTAAATAACTCTCCGTATATTTTCTAGCGTAAGTGTTTAGTAATTAGAGATCGGAACAATTCTTTGTAAAATGTGTTTTGGTCGCGCTTCATTCTACGTTGCGTGAATTACCGATCTACAGCTTGGAGAAGCTTGCTGATGGGTCATACCAAAGTGAAGGAAGTAAAATCATACAAGTGTGAAACTAGAGTCTCGTGAATGTGTGGGTTTTAGTTGATTCGAGAAAAAGTAGTTTTGGTATTTGTGCGATTGAGAACCCTTCAGTCGACAATGACTGTTGTCTTGAGGTCCATGGAAATAAGAGAAAAATCGACCTCCAGCTAGATTTACTCAGGTGTTGATTTGCTTTTTCGTTTGTGCTTTTTTTCCGCATTATGTCGGTAAGGTAGCAAACATAGAGTACGTGAAAGTTTACGTTCTGTTTATAGCTGTGCCAGATTATAGTGGTTGTTTGAATATTGGGAGTCGATCTTGGGAAGACAGTTCAGTATTCACATGACTTTGTGGTAACATGGAACAGAATGTTTTTTTTTTTTAAAAGTTGATTATACTCAGTTTGCTGGTTAAGAACTGGATGTTTTAATTGTGTCGATTCCACAGGAAGTACATGTGATTTGAGCATGCCTTGATTCAGCTGCATGTGTGTTTCTGTTCTGTCATTGAATGTTTGGAATTATAGTGTGGGAAAATATGTACTCTTTCAATAGAAATAATCAAAAGATGCTATGGAATATCCCGTTCATTTCATTTTGAGTGCAGAAAGGAGACTGTTATTGCAATTGGAAATGTAGTCAAAATTACAGTAATGCTGATAGATATGTGATTGTGCCTGGCTTCAATATGCTGTTCTATACTATTGTTATATACCCCAGAGGGCACAGGTCATAGTCTGAACCATTTCATTTACTAAAAGTTGCGAACATTTTTCCTAAATAACTGTTTCAATGATCCAAATGGTATTTTCAATACCGTGTCTCTCACATTTGTTGTGGACATTACGAATATCACGTTCATTCGTCTGCTTCTTTGAAAGTTTCACTTGAGACTCAGTAAACTCGTCCACGTTGTTCACTTTATCATCTATTCTTTCAAATAGACGAAATAGCTTATTTAGTTCATCAAAAAAGAAAACAAATCTAAAAATTATAACCTTAAGCGTCTACCACATGAGTATACATGCTTTTTTACAAAATAGTTCATAATACACTATACCATTTTTTAGACGCACGTGTTGTGCAGTATTAACGTGTTCAGTACCACAAAATACTGAACATTTCTGATCATGAAAGTTAACGGAGTAAAAACATGAGTATATAATAATTCTTTGTATTTTAAGATTTTAAGCGATTTTTCGAACAATTACTGGAACAATTACTGCGTTCGAAATTCGACTTACTGATGGGCAACACCATCATTATCAACTGTCTGTCTATCACGGTAGTTTTCAAGATTCAGCAATAAGTATTTACGATCTGGAATAAAGCTGAGACACAAAATAAATCGCCTTTTTTGCAGTTACTGGAGTATGCTGAATGGTCATATGTCGAAGCCCGAACTGCGGCAGCTGTCATGAAGAAGATGACACCTTGCCAAGCATTGCACAAATCGACGTTACACTCGTCCACTTTACCGTGATTAAGTCCTGTAATGAATCATCAAATCCTCTGCATGAATGTATAGTTATAGCAAACGACAGGCCAACAGCTACATTGACTTATACGCAACCATACCCTAGGGCTGGTCATACTGCTAATGTCTACATGTAACTGTATTAATTTGAGCTATAGGTGGCAGGGGACAGTTTCGTAAATTGGCCCCTGCCAAATATCATAACTTAAGGATGTGGTGTGACGTTTTGAGCTATTATTGTGTAATAAATAAAGATATGTATATATTTGTGAATTTGGTCTTTCCGGCTTGTGTTATTCTTGAAATTGATGTGAGGCATGTACACCTCATGTAGTCACTGCACAGTATTTAGCCAGTGAAATACAGATAGTCGGATAGGAAGCAGAGTTAGCCATTTATAGCTGTATACACGTTGGTTCTAGGCAAGTAGAATATCTCAAAAACTTCTTGGATGACTTTTTTTTTTAATTGCGTCAAGTTACTAAGTACACAATGTTTTCCAAAAGTATTACCCAGGGAAAGGGCTCGTGTTTGCACTGTATCACGTGTTCTCAAAAATGGCATTCGGACATGAAAAATGCATTATAAATTTAGGGGTGAGTGCATCAACTTTTTATTCTATGAATTTCCACTGACTTGTCAGGTCAAGTGAATGATATTCTTATATTTTGCTTTATTATACCTATCCAAAAATATGGACTTTTTTGACCCCACTCATTTATGTTATTTTTATGATTTTTTATATTAGGTAGGTGTGTGTAACATTAACTTTGTGCATAAAAACTGTCCTTTGCACCCTATAGGCAATTTGTCTGGGGTGGACGAAATCTTCCACTCTAAGGTTGTCGTGAATTTTTTTAATGTGGAGGGAGTGTTATACCTTTCGCAATTTCGAATAAGATGTAACAGTGAACAACCAGAAATCTATTTTGCCACTAAAATTCCAAAGTTGGGTATGTCTCAGTTGCGATGTACACACAGCAGCGGCAGTTGAAACGATTGATGCGAGTTTCAGACACCAACACAACAGAGAGTTTGGACACCGGCTTGACTTGAAAAGTAGGGTTATTTATGTCTGTCTTCTCCAATACGAGACTGGTCATGTATTGAGCCATGAACCTTATATATGGGGCCTAAAATATTAAGCTTTAACTTTATTTTTCTCAATTTCCGTAAGATATAAAGAAAGCATAAAGTTAAACTTCATTTTCGTGTGTGTGATTTAGATATTTAACTTAGCTTTAGCAATTTTTCAGTCATATCGCCACGATGTCTGCAGTGTGACAGTTTATAGTGATGTCTAGCACTGGGACATCATGCCGCAGTCATGTAGCATGATGCCCCACCAAGTCACATTATCCTGACACCAGGTCGACCAGTCCTAACACTAACCTCTTAATGCTGAGCGCCAAGCGAGGCAGCTGTTAGTACCATTTTTTAAAGTCTTTGGTATGACTCGGCCGGGGTTCGAACCCGCGACCTCCCGCATCCGAGGATGACGCTCTAACCACTAGGCCACCGGAAATCTTCATTTTCATTTATTACTCTTTGATTTCCGCTGTATCTCACTCTCAATAAACGTGAAAAGAAATCAGTTAATAACTTCATGAACGTAAATTCTTCAGTGAAATTTGCATTACTGTTAATGATGTTTTATAGCTCAAGACCGAAGTCCATTTGCTTTTATAATCGTTTTTCTATTCGTCTTTTTTTAAATCACTTTTCGACCTTTTTACTTTTCAGCTTGATGTTTAAAATTTTAACAAAGTTTTCTTTGTTTTGAGCTTTAAACTAAATTAAATAATTTACATGCTCGCCAGTAAAAATTTACTTTTATCTTCCTCTCATAGTGCGCAACGTTTCTTTTCTTTCTTTTTTTTTTCATATATATGTTTCTTTCTTTCCGTCACGATTTCTGTCTTTCACATTTTAGGATGATGTTTTAATATTTCAACCGTTTTGTCTTTCTTCTTACTTCAAAATTTCATTGTAAATGTGTTGCGTGTTCGTGCCTGTCGTCTCCGCTCTGCTGAGTCACCTTACAGCGTCCATGCTTATGTGTTGACTACTGAAGGAAATGAAAATAATATTGGTTACATTGTGTCCTCTCTATTGTAAGCATGTGGACGGAAATCAGTCCTGAACAATGACTTAAACAGGATTATAAAGAAAAGATACTTGCTAATGAGATTATCACCGTAAATATGAAAGTTAATTACAGGTCAAAAGTTTTGATCAGACTACTCCTTACTTTCAGTTTCGGTATATTTTACCAGACATCCTTTATAAGCAGATGTTGACATGTGTTGAGCTGGAGAAATTTCTTTCGCCGAAAAATAATGCTTGCATTGACAAATATGTATGCGCGAGTTCTTATATATGAGTAAATTGTATCAGAATGAGTGCATAGACATATGCCATTTCACAACGTCGATTCCTAATGTCAACACAAGCTTTGATAACCATGTCAGTGCCTCCGTAGGTTCAGAGACGTCAACAGAGAATCCAATACACATTTCCGATTGTACAATACACATTTCCGATTGTAAGCAATTACGCAGGGAGTGGTTGAAACTCCCTTACTGCTTTTGACACAACGTGAACCTTACGAATTTTACAGAAACAAATGAGAAATTATATACAAGAAGCTAAATGATATATCATAATTCTCACAAACTGTGTTGATCGGGGTCTTTTTAGTTACATTACAAAGTAATTTAAGCATATGCACACGTATGAATAAGAGAAGTAAGTAAACGAATGTAGTTATCTACAGTTTTTATAACTCTATGACGTATTTCATAATAAAAATAGAGACAGTCACACCCTACTAACACTATAAAAATGGGGGAGAAAAGACCAAACTCAGAACTGTAGTATTTAAGAAGGGGCAACTAAACTCTAAACCCCGAAACAGCAGACTTATAATTTAGAAGGCTTTCCCTGACCATGTTATCTGGAATACATTATAAAATAAAGAGTGAAGGGCCAGAGAGTTGATCAGTCCTCAGTGATGTATTTCCTGGAAGCTTTCATGCTTGATGACTATTTAAATAATTTATAGAATGATAATGTAATTACATTTATGCATTTTTCTCAGAAGGCGACAAAAGACACCGACGTTGTCACTCCATCTTTCTAGATAATGATTCTTCGTTCAGTCCAGATATATAGTGAAGCATCTCTACGATAATGTCTTTGTATAGTAAATACAACGCTGCTAGCAAACACCAGACCTTACCGCAAAGAATTAAATAATCAATCCAGTACATACTTGTATAACACACACACATGGGAGCATTAAGCCCGAGTATACTTTTCAAATTTGTATACCAGCGCTAAGACCACATATTGATATTTTATTACGTAAGGTTTCGTCTCATTTGGTATGAAGGTGAAATAATTACTTAACGGTGCAGTGGCATACATTTTTTTGTGGAAATGCTTAGGAGAGGCATTAACAATCATACCGTAATGATAATAAACATTTCAAATTAAATTCCTACACCGTTTTCATTTCGTAACATAACCTTTTTAATGATGATTTTCTGTTGTTACGATTCTGAGTTTGAGCAAACAGGAATGAGGAATGTATCTTGAGTGAAAAACTGAGAAAGTTTAGATCACGGGTAGGTTATTCACTACTGGTACACAAGAAATACAGCTTGTGATGTATCAAAGAAAGTTTAGATTATTACTTGGTTTCCGGATCATAATATATTCTTGTTTATTCTTTCCATGTGTTCTTCCTCATGCCTTTAACGTTACTCTTGCAAAATCAACTGTAGTGAAGGAAGGTGGTAATGAGATTTAAAAACTGGAATATATTTACCTTCAGTACAAAACAATTATCTCAGAATCAATTGTGCAAACGGATAATAATACATATATTAAGTAAGTGGGTTTTTTCATTACTAGAGGAAGAATTATCGACGAAGCAGCTAGTGCAAATGTATAAACTTTACTCATGATTCTCAGAACTGATCCTAAAAGATATTTAGAGACTGTGCAAAATTGTGGAGAAAGTGATCCTATAAATTTTAGAATTCCAATTTTTTTTATTTATCTCGCTTTTCATGGCCAGGTTAACATTTCAAAACAATCAGCTTAAATCAGTTATATTTTAAGCAAACATAAATGTATTTGAAAAATTGGCGTGTGCTAAAGCAAACCTTCTCGCACAGCGACAGCACCAAAGCCTTGTCTAACTTCATGCTATAATAGAATGTGGAGTCGCAAGCTGTCGGAAAACATGCACTAAATCGGATACAGACTGAATACGTGACATTTTCGCTTACATCGATATCTCCTGTCTAAGATTCCCATGTTGCAAGATTGACGACACAATTAGCTCGTTGAAAAATAACCATGACAGATCGCATTGATAAATTAGAATTTACAGTAAATGTATAGCAAATGCCCGTCTTTAAAGTCATCTTCTATAGGAGGGGCAGAAAGTGAATGTAATCCATATTTGAAGTAAACTATGCTTTCCAAACGAAATGAAAAGAAGACAACGTGGATGAAACGGAAGAAATGAAACAGAAGTCAAATCTCGTTTTCTTACAAGGTGTTGACGTTACCGTACTTGAATATTATTTAAATTGTCATACGAGAAAAATAGATGTCATGATGCATATTCAACGCTGCTTTGTTAATTTAGATACTATTTGATCTCGTGATTGTGTGACCCAAGTAACATTTGTGGCTTGATGATTTTCCTTGCGACTTTTTAAGCAAATAGTGTATATATAACATGTTACATTCTTTTCTAATACGTGTTGTTATTCCTATACAGAATTTCTTTTTAGTCTTTGCAGTTTTGAATGAATGCTTGTTTAATATTAACCAACATAGGTCTCTTACTGGAACTCCATTTAGATCAGGCCTGAAAATTCCACGAGCTTGCTATCCATTGCAGTAAACTTGATTATTATTTAGACAGTCACCAGCGTCCTAAGATCTTTTTGCAGGTCACGACGCATATAGTGTCAACTTTATAAAACTGATTATATTTTTATTACAATAAAGTATATATTTCAACACTGATGCATATAGTTTTTAACAGTTTCATTCGTATATGAAACATTTGAATAACTCTAACACTATAAATGTTTTATATGATGATTAGGTTAATTTGATCATTTTGTTTTCACAATAAATTGTCAACTATTAATGCCATCCTAAAAATAACATTTGAACAATATCTTTTTATGACTACACATTCTAACTGTTTTATTCTCTTAAATTCTTAATCTGCTCACCAATTGTTCTATTACCGGTGTTCATGATTTTCAAATTCTCTCGATATCATTAGTGACTTTTTGTTTTATATTCCCAGCTGATTTCCGATAAATTTGTTTGGAACCAGTAGTGTTTACCAATAAGCGTGAGAGGGGTAAACATATATACTTTGTATGACTGATGGATGGGAGAAGATACTGGTGTTTAGCAGTTGCTTTTAAGCTAAGGTTTGTATGAAGTTTGTTTCCTATTAGTCTGGTTGCTTGGTCCATAAAAACGTAAATGCAAATACTTGTGCCGTGATGCCGTAATATTTTTTTGAAGGATGGAAATTGTTTGCTTTCTATACAAAATCTTCCAGATTTTCTCTTCCATAGAAGTTTCCTTCTCCGAATTTTCTTTATTACCTTCCATGCGAAAAATAATTTAGCAAAACTCATTTTATCCACATAGTAAAGAACACCTAAGTTAACATGTACTTCTAAAGTGATCACACCATATATTTTGTGGTTTAAAATATATTTAGGCAGCTTCTTAATTTGCGTAATTGTTTTGCTTCAAGCGTATTATAGAGGTAAAAAATAACTTAATGCTCCAACGCGAAAATTGCCCCTTTGTATAATCAATAAAAAATTAAGGAATCTTAACTATTTTTACCAGTTCATAACAAATACCGACAATATTGTTGGTAAAGTGCCTCATCCGGGAATCTGTTTTGCGTCTTAATTAGCGTATAACTGTTGCTTTTGATAGACGTTTGTGAGTTGGACTCCAAACAATTGACACGTTAAGTTGTTATTATGTTGTAACCAGCTTGGTTTGAAGTTTTATTGTCTTCAAATTATTGAATCAAAGTGATTCTTTTCCCTGGAAATACATAAGTGCTCCAACCAAATTCTTGGATAAAGACATTTATTGGAAGTTATACTGAATTCAGAACTGGAATAATATTTTCTGTGATTCAACAAAGGACTGTTGACACAACAGCACTTTGCTGACCACAACAGACGTCATCGCCTTCCTTTTTGGATTTCATCGGGACTCGAACTCAGTTTCATTCAAGACTTTTTCTTACTAGGACTTCTTTTTTTTAATTCTTGGATTATTTTTGGATTTAATTCGTAAAACCGTAAGTTCTTGTTTCTTAATTTTTCACTTTGTATTCTAGGAAAATAAATTATTTGTTAAATTTTACAAAGCTTGTTGTTTTCGCTCTTTCCTGTTACTTATTTTAAGAGCATAGACTCGTAACAGCTGATAATTCGATAGCTTATTAAAAAACGTAGTAAAGTGGCAATAGAGAGCGCGCAATTGCGACAGTTACCAGTGACCACATATATCACATAATGAATTACTAGAGGATGTATAATATCTAATAGTACAAATTGTATCTTGAAATTTCTGTGTAACTGTGATATTCGATTTAATTATCGGATTGTATAACAGATGGAACAAATTACTGTTTAATTGTCTTAAAATATTTTGTTCTTAACAACGACGGTCACATTCTGTTGTTGTGGATGTGTCAGTATGTACATAAAACATCGATGTTTAAAATAATTTTATATTGTCATTTAGATCTATGGACCATGCAGTCTGAAACAAATAAATCTTATTTTCAAGCATTCAGAACGTCCAGAGGACATGAATGGCCTGGGAGAAGTAGATAAAGGATTAAAGGATGAAAATTAACACTTGCCAGAAAAAATAATTTTCTCGGACCAGCGCCTTGAAAAGCTTTACTTGTCTGACTTCGAAAATGAATAATCCCAGATGTCAGGCTATGGTATTTGATTTGCCATGACCGGTAGAAAATATCCCCTCGAAACCACTAAATCTAAAGAAGCATATAAAGTATACACCTATGGTGGATACATAAACAGAGACGAGGAGATCGATCTTTCTTCAACGTTAATGTGGTTATTGGATTTCCACATTAGGGCTGCATTCCAAGGACTAACTTACGGGGCTTGTTGCGTTGAAGGACATTCTTGCAACAAATGGCCAAAATAGGGTCGAGTTGGGTAGGAGGAATGTGCCATATAGATGGAGATCACTGGGTTTCTGTTTGGACTGATGTTGCTACAGCCAACTCTGACGTATCAAAGCCCACTAGATAAGTTGTCTCTTTTATTAGTCTGTACCACCTGTCCGATACTGGGTCAAACACAAGTTAAACCTTTGCCCAATGGGCATAAAGCGACAGGCAAACCTTATGGATGCGGGGTGTATGCAATTAGTATGGAGTTGATGGAAAATTACGCCATCATTTTGTACATTGCACTTTGGCAAGAAGAGCACACCACACTGAAAAAGATATTGACATTTGTCGGCCAGTGTTCGGCATAACACCAAATAATGTTAATGGACTAAAACGAAAGGCATTAAATGTATAGAAAGGTGAAATTGTGCATGTTCAACGACCACATAAGAAACTTATGAGTCTTATTCTGACAGAAGTAGAGTTATGGTACAAACTAATATAACTTACTAAAGAAAATATCTTAGATGAGTAACCATCTACATCTCGAGGAAGTTCAGCAATACAAATCCTATTAATTTCTTACAAGTAAAGTCACACAAGATGTACTTTTCCGGCTAAGTCTGCTCACATGCAGCTGAAATATTTGGTGTTTAATCAATTGCATATGTCAAACTTTTATCAGATATAAACCATGTGGTATTGGAGTTAACGAAAATAACTTAACAGAATAGCGGATAAGATGTTTATTTATACTGCAAATGAACGACGAATGAATCTGATACCCTACTCGTGCGCACAAAGTTCAACAACGGATATAACAAAATGGCATCTTTCCTCAGCGAATACAATCTATAATCACAAATGATCTCATATATCAACATATATAATCAGTTTAATGAATTCATCTACTTTATTATTAATATATTGGTCTATAAACATGTATGATCAATGCGTGGCATGTATTAACATATACGATCGATGTACGGAATTATAACAAACATGATTGACATATGGATCTATTGTTTTCATTTTGAACAGTTTTGGAAACGATATGTTGTAATAATTAAATAGTTTAGGACCGGCTTGTGCTACGTAAAACCTGCGGGCTGGATCCGGCCTGAGACTTTGTTTTATCCACTCATTTATATCATAAGGGTGTAGCCTTAAAAATCGCTTATCCAAAGCACACCCTAGAGTAAGGTAGAACTTCCTGATTTAGGACACGATATGCTGAGATGCTATAACAGTTTATGGCATGATATGCTGGGATATTGTAACAGTTTAGGGCATGATTTCTTGGATGTTTTAAAAGTTTATGATACGATAAGTAGGGATGTTTAGAACATGATATACTGGAATATTTTAACATTTTAGGACATGATATGCTGGAATGTTTGAACACTTTAGAACATGATATACTGGAATATTTTAACAGTTTAGGACATAATGTGCTAGAATGTTTAGTACAAAACATTCTGGGATGTTTACAAACAGTTTAGAACATTACATGCTGTACATTTTTAAAACAGTTTTAGACATGATATGCTGGGATGTTTAGAACATGATATGCTGTAAGATTTGTAACAGTTTAACACATGATATGCCATAATATTTTAACAGTTTAGGACATTATATGATTGAATGTTTGCTGACTGTATGTGCACTTATATCTTTTGATGAAGCCATTACATGTGTTCGGTTTCATCTTCTGTACGCATTTCGTGCATTTCGACACTGACATCATTTTAGAAATATAGTCGGCTAAAGATTTTTCAATCATTGTTTTATTCTTTGCAACCATGAATACTTTTCATTTTCGCCACATGTGCACACTCTGAAAGCATTTCATATATTTTTAATGTAACGGCAAAAATTAAATCCCTTTAGAAGAAAAGAGTTTTATTTTCTACAGTTCTTAAATTCAATCGATAATAATAATATTTGGACTAAATCAATCGATAATAATAACATTTGGACTAAGGCCTCACGTTTAATAAGTTTTTAACGTCATTGACTAATTAAGCTATATATGTTCTGCTATAACAATACAGTCAGAATTAACGATAGATAGATAGATAGATAGATAGATAGATAGATAGATAGATAGATAGATATTATAAAGAAACAAAATCCCAAAGATGCAATCAATACTTACACATGGTCAAAAGATATATTGACTCCTATTGAAAGAAGATCAGTATTAAAAACGCCAGATCTTTCCTAACTTCATCTTTTGTTGTTGGCTTTACCCTAACCCACAACATTTAAGCGAATTGAATTGTAAAGTTTTCTTCCAGTAAAGTATGTTTTTTTTTTCTCCAAAATTTCGTTTCCCGGAGAAAAATATAAAGATATAAATAATGTTAGGTTACGTAATATAAATATTATTTATTAGGCATTTCAATTTTCATGAAATATCAAGCAAATTAAAGAAATTTTCGTTAAGGATTAAAAAAATTTGGATAATCACACACCTCGAGTTTCATATAAATGATTCTTTTATTACATTAAAATTTCACGAGCAAAAACGTGGAACCAATTTTGATAATGAAAACGCTTTCATATTAAAGTTCTTCTTTGAAATTATAAATACATCTGTGACTGATATAATACAGTTATATAGCTAGCGAATTACATTGGAATAAAATGTTGCGGAATTTTCATATAATTGCGGCAGCCCAATATTCTAAAATTGGTGGATCGCACGCGACGTGCAATTAGAAACACGTGCACAATAGTAATACCAAAGTTTTAGGTTTTGGCTTTTATCACAAATATGGAGATGCTGCTATGCATTAAATATTGGTATTGACAACGGGTGCAACAGAGCGAGAATGCATTGAGGGCAATCATTAAATTTAGATAAAATAAAATGTAATGAGGGTTGATCCTAATTTTCATTGTCACAGTGTGAAAATAAAGTATAGTTTCCATGAGATACAAATAATCCTTTTCTTTGCTTGTTAACTTGTTCACAACAAATTAACATCAAATGGGGGGACGCATTATTAAAGAATCTTGATCTAAACAGATGGAGTAGATTAAATATTCTTACAAAACCAGCTGTTACATTCGTTAAAAGAACGAACTTTGACTTGAAGATAACAATTGATACGTCCTGAAAATAATTTAACAAAGCACTTATCAGCGTATATCTAAAGATGGGATTTTGTTGGTTTCAAGGGCGCTTTTAAGACATTATTGGCTATCATGGAGGAAATGGGACGCAGCTGACGTTCAACAAGGACACACTGATGTAGCTGACCTGGGCTGGCCAGAGTGGGTATTCGGCCGATACCTATCGATTACAAGTCCGACGCTCTAGCAACGGAGTTACGGCGGATAAAAAAAATAACTTGTTTTAGCACCTTAAAAAAGCTTCATAGATATATTATAGTTTTAATATGGCGTTAACCTCGCCAACATAACACATGTGGAGGAAATGATTATCTTCAGACTAACAAATGATTGACAATTCTATTCTTGTTAGGGATGCAAAAGAAATACGACTTCCCGTCTTGCTTTTCAGTTCAGCATTAGTCCATTTATCTGGTTCTCTTCTTTCCATAGCAACTGGAAAGCTTGCATTTTAATTCATCGTATCAAACTAAATGGAAGTATCAGGACTGCACGGATTCTCTCCCCAAATCGTGTATTTAAGGCCCCGTCGCATTAATCAAAGGTCAAATATTGCCGAAGAAAATATAAATAATATGACAATGAAGATATTGGGAAATGTATATGCTTAATTATGTAGTTTTAAGGTAAGTATTGGATATATTAGTCATCACTTGTCTTTAACTTTAAGGTAAGTATTGGATATATCAGTCATCACCTGTCTTTAACTTAAGGTAAGTATAGGATATATTAGTCATCACTTGTCTTTAACTTTAAGGTAAGTATTGGATATATCAGTCATCACCTGTCTTTAACTTTAAGGTAAGTATTGGATATATTAGTCATCACCTGTCTTTTAAGGTAAGTATTGGATATATTAGTCATCACCTGTCTTTTAAGGTAAGTATTGGATATAT
>JAECUM010055672.1:0-15941 GCA_016617855.1 Megalonaias nervosa | reverse complement strand
AATGAGCCACTCTGTGATCATACCTTCTACATTACAACTTATAAGCACTTTGATTTGGATTTTTGAATAATTTTGGGGAATCAAGAACAGGAAAACGCCAAGAAAAACTAATAAGTCTAGTAATTCCAAGGGAGTTAAAAACAGGAGGACAGTGTGTTTCCAAAAGGGACATGTACCTTACAATAAAGGAATCACAGATTAAAACAACAATGAACAGAAAACAGAGAATAGAAAGTTTATTAGACTTACATTGGATCAGTATGTGGAGGCTGTACCAAAACATAACAATGCAAATCCATTGGCACCGGAACTGCTATGCCCTCTACCAGCATAAAAACTTCAGGTGGAACAGTGCATATCCATCTGAAATAAAAGGGTAAATAATTTAAAGCATACAAACACATGCAATTCGTATTGGTCCTACACATTAAGTTAATATTAAATGGCTTCAATTAAACTGGTGCAAGAAATAATTTAAAAAACAAAACAAACAAACAGTAAGCTTTGCTCTGACAAATTATGAAACAATTTTACTGTAATTTGCATAATTAATTAGTGATACTGTAATATTGTATTATTAATCTTCTCGTTATTGACAGAAAAAGTACTGAAAATGTAACTTTTTATTTCTTGAGAAGATATGTTCTATGAAGGGAGATAACTGAGTGAGATACCTATACATGTGTAGTAATTTTCTTTCCATGTCTTAATTCTCCATGTAATACAAGTCAGTTCACATAAAAGTGATTTAAGTTATATGCATTAAATCAAAGAACAACACAATATCAGAATGAGAGTGCTTACATAATCAGAGATCTGTACATTTATCTCTATATAAGTATAGCAAAGAGCTTGAGGGTAGTTATTTTTTAATTTTTTTGTCAGAAATGAGGAGTAATCCACTAATCGCATCATAAATGTGCACCAGAATGAAGTAATGTGGAACACCATCTTCCGGGAACATGCACAAATATCCCCAAAGTGATTGGGGTTTTTGCAATGGGACCAACAATCAGAGGAACAATGGGGCCTTGGTTGGAGGGAACAGGCAATATGTAACAGATGTATTTATAAATCAGAAATGTTCAATCTCTATGAAGAAATTTATAATCAAAATCTTGGATGCAAAGCAGCCAATATAAATAGAGGGCTACAAGTGGGGCTAACTCAAGTGTCCATGGGAAATGCTGACCTAAGGAAATTACTCTTGTCTGCCAGTATTCCTGCCCCTTCCACAAAGGGGATGCAAAAGGTTTCAAACAAAATTTGTAAAGAGATCATACAAGAAAATATTTTGGATATGAGAAAAAAGAAAAGGGGAAAGGAAGACCATATATATAATAAATTACCAAAGATTACTTAATCCAGCATTTCCTATATGACACAAAGCGGTCTGTGACAACCGAACACCTTCCTTGAGCCCTACAGTGTTTTCTATCCTGGTTTACATCATGTTGTTCTAGAACTAGATGTTTACTATTTATACATGATTTCTTATGACATTTATGTGAAATATCTAATAGGTGACCATGATCATCCATACGTGGTATATTGTGTTTAAATAAATTATTTTGTCGCATGTATGACAATCTATGAGCAGACTCCACTGATACTGAGCCATCTGGCCATACAACTCTCTCTCTGCCATAGCCATCTTTATCAAATGCCCCCCTCCAAAGCCAGCATGTGATTTTTTTTCTGAAGTTTTTATACATTTTCTATGTAAAAGTCTGTCAATATTAGACCAAAACTTTTCAATATCCATTGTTTTACCAAATGACACTATGACAGTTTAAAAATGGTGCCTAAGTATACTCGTTACTATGGACACACTGTGAAGCTGGTATTACCTTTAGGTATCACTGTACCAATTGTTTTCCATAGACCTTAATGCTAATGCTTGGGGAAATAAATATATTTTCTATCCTAACTGAGCATGCATGTCACACACTTTTCTAGAGAGCAGTGTTAGATTGTCAATTTGACAATGACAGAACCAGGTATTCCATTGCATTTAAGAGAGATAACTCTGTTGGAACTAGACAAGGGTATAAGTTATCTAGTCACAACAGACACATTTTCAGTCATGTGTACCACATTTTCAAAAAATCATAAAAAATACAAAATATGATCTAGATAGGAATTAACATAATCTCACATGTTGCCAAGAGGCTCAACTTTTTTTAAGCCTAACAGAAAGTACAACTCTTATATAATGCACCAATCACAGCTAGTGTTGTTGTTTATTTCTGAATACAATGTTCCCAACACCTTAAGCTCCACCCACCTGGACTTGTGCAATTGGTACCGTTATACCTAAAGCAAACCTTAATTTTTCCAATAATCAGTGAAATAGATCAAGACTGTATAAGTAACAAATGTACTTAGTCTCGCTTGTCAAAAACAATTTTATGAGGTACTATGCCATGTCTTATATGAATGTTTATAGAAATGTCATTGAGCTGTTTGAACTCTTGTTTTCATACTCTTGCTTCACTAGAAAAATCATCTTTTTAAATAAAATGAATTCTTTTACCTATGAGTTGTGTCTTATTCATATCAGTGCTTATCTAACTTCACTTTGGCGATATGGGATAAATCACATTATGTCATATTATGTAATAGCAAGGTCAAAGGTCAATGCTCTAGTTAGTATGTACCTGTTCTACTCTTAAAAGGACATTTTGATCTAAAATAAAAGACTTTATATTTGTTTCATAAACACAGAACTTAACATCAGGGACAGGTGGACATGACCCAATCTTAAAAGAGTCTAGGCTATCAACACTTTTCACTGCCTCTAAATGAATGAGGTCAATTACCCCAGTCCTTTCACACAGTTCAGCCTTCCCCATCCCTTTTGTAACATCAACACACTTTCCTCCCTTAAATAGTGACTAATATTCATGTAATGAGCCACTCTGTGATCATACCTTCTACATTACAACTTATAAGCACTTTTATTTTTAATTTTTGAATAATTTTGGGGAATCAAGAACAGGAAAATGCCAAGAAAAACTAATAAGTCTAGTAATTCCAAGGGAGTTAAAAACAGGAGGACAGTGTGTTTCAAAAAGGGACATGTACCTTACAATAAAGGAATCACAGATTAAAACAACAATGAACAGAAAACAGAGAATAGAAAGTTTATTAGACTTACATTGGATCAGTATGTGGAGGCTGTACCAAAACATAACAATGCAAATCCATTGGCACCGGAACTGCTATGCCCCCTACCAGCATAAAAACTTCATGTGGAACAGTGCATATCCATCTGAAATGAAAGGGTAAATAATTTAAAGCATACAAACACATGCAATTCGTATTGGTCCTACACATTAAGTTAATATTAAATGGCTTCAATTAAACTGGTGCAAGAAATAATTTAAAAAACAAAACAAACAAACAGTAAGCTTTGCTCTGACAAATTATGAAACAATTTTACTGTAATTTGTATAATTAATTAGTGATACTGTAATATTGTATTATTAATCTTCTCGTTATTGACAGAAAAAGTACTGAAAATGTAACTTTTTATTTCTTGAGAAGATATGTTCTATGAAGGGAGATAACTGAGTGAGATACCTATACATGTGTAGTAATTTTCTTTCCATGTCTTAATTCTCCATGTAATACAAGTCAGTTCACATAAAAGTGATTTAAGTTATATGCATTAAATCAAAGAACAACACAATATCAGAATGAGAGTGCTTACATAATCAGAGATCTGTACATTTATCTCTATATAAGTATAGCAAAGAGCTTGAGGGTAGTTATTTTTAATTTTTTTTGTCAGAAATGAGGAGTAATCCACTAATCGCATCATAAATGTGCACCAGAATGAAGTAATGTGGAACACCATCTTCCGGGAACATGCACAAATATCCCCAAAGTGATTGGGGTTTTTGCAATGGGACCAACAATCAGAGGAACAATGGGGCCTTGGTTGGAGGGAACAGGCAATATGTAACAGATGTATTTATAAATCAGAAATGTTCAATCTCTATGAAGAAATTTATAATCAAAATCTTGGATGCAAAGCAGCCAATATAAATAGAGGGCTACAAGTGGGGCTAACTCAAGTGTCCATGGGAAATGCTGACCTAAGGAAATTACTCTTGTCTGCCAGTATTCCTGCCCCTTCCACAGAGGGGATGCAAAAGGTTTCAAACAAAATTTGTAAAGAGATCATACAAGAAAATATTTTGGATATGAGAAAAAAGAAAAGGGGAAAGGAAGACCATATATATAATAAATTACCAAAGATTACTTAATCCAGCATTTCCTATATGACACAAAGTGGTCTGTGACAACCGAACACCTTCCTTGAGCCCTACAGTGTTTTCTATCCTGGTTTACATCATGTTGTTCTAGAACTAGATGTTTACTATTTATACATGATTTCTTATGACATTTATGTGAAATATCTAATAGGTGACCATGATCATCCATACGTGGTATATTGTGTTTAAATAAATTATTTTGTCGCATGTATGACAATCTATGAGCAGACTCCACTGATACTGAGCCATCTGGCCATACAACTCTCTCTCTGCCATAGCCATCTTTATCAAATGCCCCCCTCCAAAGCCAGCATGTGATTTTTTCTGAAGTTTTTATACATTTTCTATGTAAAAGTCTGTCAATATTAGACCAAAACTTTTCAATATCCATTGTTTTACCAAATGACACTATGACAGTTTAAAAATGGTACCTAAGTATACTCGTTACTATGGACACACTGTGAAGCTGGTATTACCTTTAGGTATCACTGTACCAATTGTTTTTCCATAGACCTTAATGCTACTGTTTGGGGAAATAAATATATTTTCTATCCTAACTGAGCATGCATGTCACACACTTTTCTAGAGAGCAGTGTTAGATTGTCAATTTGACAATGACAGAACCAGGTACTCCATTGCATATAAGAGAGATAACTCTGCTGGAACTAGACAAGGGTATAAGTTATCTAGTCACAACAGATATTTTCAGTCATGTGTACCACATTTTCAAAAAATCATAAAAAATACAAAATATGATCTAGATAGGAATTAACATAATCTCACATGTTGCCAAGAGGCTCAACTTTTTTTAAGCCTAACAGAAAGTACAACTCTAATATAATGTACCAATCACAGCTAGTGTTGTTGTTTATTTCTGAATACAATGTTCCCAACACCTTAAGCTCCACCCACCTGGACTTGTGCAATTGGTACCGTTATACCTAAAGCAAACCTTAATTTTTCCAATAATCAGTGAAATAGATCAAGACTGTATAAGTAACAAATGTACTTAGTAAAAAAAAAAAAAAACAATTTTATGAGGTACTATGCTATGTCTTATATGAATGTTTATAGAAATGTCATTGAGCTGTTTGAACTCTTGTTTTCATACTCTTGCTTCACTAGAAAAATCATCTTTTGAAATAAAATGAATTCTTTTTCCTATGAGTTGTGTCTTATTCATATCAGTGCTTATCTAACTTCACTTTGGCGATATGGGACAAATCACATTATGTCATATTATGTAATAGCAAGGTCAAAGGTCAATGCTCTAGTTAGTATGTACCTGTTCTACTCTTAAAAGGACATTTTGATCTAAAATAAAGGACTTTATATTTGTTTCATAAACACAGAACTTAACATCAGGGACAGGTGGACATGACCCAATCTTAAAAGAGTCTAGGCTATCAACACTTCTCACTGCCTCTAAATGAATGAGGTCAATTACCCCAGTCCTTTCACACAGTTCAGCCTTCCCCATCCCTTTTGTAACATCAACACACTTTCCTCCCTTAAATAGTGACTAATATTCATGTAATGAGCTACTCTGTGATCATACCTTCTACATTACAACTTATAAGCACTTTGATTTGGATTTTTGAATAATTTTGGGGAATCAAGAACAGGAAAATGCCAAGAAAAACTAATAAGTCTAGTAATTCCAAGGGAGTTAAAAACAGGAGGACAGTGTGTTTCCAAAAGGGACATGTACCTTACAATAAAGGAATCACAGATTAAAACAACAATGAACAGAAAACAGAGAATAGAAAGTTTATTAGACTTACATTGGATCAGTATGTGGAGGCTGTACCAAAACATAACAATGCAAATCCATTGGCACTGGAACTGCTATGCCCCCTACCAGCATAAAAACTTCAGGTGGAACAGTGCATATCCATCTGAAATAAAAGGGTAAATAATTTAAAGCATACAAACACATGCAATTCGTATTGGTCCTACACATTAAGTTAATATTAAATGGCTTCAATTAAACTGGTGCAAGAAATAATTTAAAAAACAAAACAAACAAACAGTAAGCTTTGCTCTGACAAATTATGAAACAATTTTACTGTAATTTGCATAATTAATTAGTGATACTGTAATATTGTATTATTAATCTTCTCGTTATTGACAGAAAAGTACTGAAAATGTAACTTTTTATTTCTTGAGAAGATATGTTCTATGAAGGGAGATAACTGAGTGAGATACCTATACATGTGTAGTAATTTTCTTTCCATGTCTTAATTCTCCATGTAATACAAGTCAGTTCACATAAAAGTGATTTAAGTTATATGCATTAAATCAAAGAGCAACACAATATCAGAATGAGAGTGCTTACATAATCAGAGATCTGTACATTTATCTCTATATAAGTATAGAAAAGAGCTTGAGGGTAGTTATTTTTAAATTTTTTTGTCAGAAATGAGGAGTAATCCACTAATCGCATCATAAATGTGCACCAGAATGAAGTAATGTGCAACACCATCTTCCGGGAACATGCACAAATATCCCCAAAGTGATTGGGGTTTTTGCAATGGGACCAACAATCAGAGGAACAATGGGGCCTTGGTTGGAGGGAACAGGCAATATGTAACAGATGTATTTATAAATCAGAAATGTTCAATCTCTATGAAGAAATTTATAATCAAAATCTTGGATGCAAAGCAGCCAATATAAATAGAGGGCTACAAGTGGGGCTAACTCAAGTGTCCATGGGAAATGCTGACCTAAGGAAATTACTCTTGTCTGCCAGTATTCCAGCCCCTTCCACAAAGGGGATGCAAAAGGTTTCAAACAAAATTTGTAAAGAGATCATACAAGAAAATATTTTGGATATGAGAAAAAAGAAAAGGGGAACGGAAGACCATATATATAATAAATTACCAAAGATTACTTAATCCAGCATTTCCTATATGACACAAAGCGGTCTGTGACAACCGAACACCTTCCTTGAGCCCTACAGTGTTTTCTATCCTGGTTTACATCATGTTGTTCTCGAACTAGATGTTTACTATTTATACATGATTTCTTATGACATTTATGTGAAATATCTAATAGGTGACCATGATCATCCATACGTGGTATATTGTGTTTAAATAAATTATTTTGTCGCACGTATGACAATCTATGAGCAGACTCCACTGATACTGAGCCATCTGGCCATACAACTCTCTCTCTGCCATAGCCATCTTTATCAAATGCCCCCCTCCAAAACCAGCATGTGATTTTTTTCTGAAGTTTTTATACATTTTCTATGTAAAAGTCTGTCAATATTAGACCAAAACTTTTCAATATCCATTGTTTTACCAAATGACACTATGACAGTTTAAAAATGGTACCTAAGTATACTCGTTCCTATGGACACACTGTGAAGCTGGTATTACCTTTAGGTATCACTGTACCAATTGTTTTTCCATAGACCTTAATGCTAATGTTTGGGGAAATAAATATATTTTCTATCCTAACTGAGCATGCATGTCACACACTTTTCTATAGAGCAGTGTTAGATTGTCAATTTGACAATGACAGAACCAGGTACTCCATTGCATTTAAGAGAGATAACTCTGCTGGAACTAGACAAGGGTATAAGTTATCTAGTCACAACAGACACATTTTCAGTCATGTGTACCACATTTTCAAAAAATCATAAAAAATACAAAATATGATCTAGATAGGAATTAACATAATCTCACATGTTGCCAAGAGGCTCAACTTTTTTTTTAAGCCTAACAGAAAGTACAACTCTTATATAATGCACCAATCACAGCTAGTGTTGTTGTTTATTTCTGAATACAATGTTCCCAACACCTTAAGCTCCACCCACCTGGACTTGTGCAATTGGTACCGTTATACCTAAACAAACCTTAATTTTTCCAATAATCAGTGAAATAGATCAAGACTGTATAAGTAACAAATGTACTTAGTCTCGCTTGTCAAAAACAATTTTATGAGGTACTATGCTATGTCTTATATGAATGTTTATAGAAATGTCATTGAGCTGTTTGAACTCTTGTTTTCATACTCTTGCTTCACTAGAAAAATCATCTTTTGAAATAAAATGAATTCTTTTACCTATGAGTTGTGTCTTATTCATATCAGTGCTTATCTAACTTCACTTTGGCGATATGGGATAAATCACATTATGTCATATTATGTAATAGCAAGGTCAAAGGTCAATGCTCTAGTTAGTATGTACCTGTTCTACTCTTAAAAGGACATTTTGATCTAAAATAAAGGACTTTATATTTGTTTCATAAACACAGAACTTAACATCAGGGACAGGTGGACATGACCCAATCTTAAAAGAGTCTAGGCTATCAACACTTTTCACTGCCTCTAAATGAATGAGGTCAATTACCCCAGTCCTTTCACACAGTTCAGCCTTCCCCATCCCTTTTGTAACATCAACACACTTTCCTCCCTTAAATAGTGACTAATATTCATGTAATGAGCCACTCTGTGATCATACCTTCTACATTACAACTTATAAGCACTTTGATTTGGATTTTTGAATAATTTTGGGGAATCAAGAACAGGAAAATGCCAAGAAAAACTAATAAGTCTAGTAATTCCAAGGGAGTTAAAAACAGGAGGACAGTGTGTTTCCAAAAGGGACATGTACCTTACAATAAAGGAATCACAGATTAAAACAACAATGAACAGAAAACAGAGAATAGAAAGTTTATTAGACTTACATTGGATCAGTATGTGGAGGCTGTACCAAAACATAACAATGCAAATCCATTGGCACCGGAACTGCTATGCCCCCTACCAGCATAAAAACTTCAGGTGGAACAGTGCATATCCATCTGAAATAAAAGGGTAAATAATTTAAAGCATACAAACACATGCAATTCGTATTGGTCCTACACATTAAGTTAATATTAAATGGCTTCAATTAAACTGGTGCAAGAAATAATTTAAAAAACAAAACAAACAAACAGTAAGCTTTGCTCTGACAAATTATGAAACAATTTTACTGTAATTTGCATAATTAATTAGTGATACTGTAATATTGTATTATTAATCTTCTCGTTATTGACAGAAAAAGTACTGAAAATGTAACTTTTTATTTCTTGAGAAGATATGTTCTATGAAGGGAGATAACTGAGTGAGATACCTATACATGTGTAGTAATTTTCTTTCCATGTCTTAATTCTCCATGTAATACAAGTCAGTTCACATAAAAGTGATTTAAGTTATATGCATTAAATCAAAGAACAACACAATATCAGAATGAGAGTGCTTACATAATCAGAGATCTGTACATTTATCTCTATATAAGTATAGCAAAGAGCTTGAGGGTAGTTATTTTTAATTTTTTTTGTCAGAAATGAGGAGTAATCCACTAATCGCATCATAAATGTGCACCAGAATGAAGTAATGTGGAACACCATCTTCCGGGAACATGCACAAATATCCCCAAAGTGATTGGGGTTTTTGCAATGGGACCAACAATCAGAGGAACAATGGGGCCTTGGTTGGAGGGAACAGGCAATATGTAACAGATGTATTTATAAATCAGAAATGTTCAATCTCTATGAAGAAATTTATAATCAAAATCTTGGATGCAAAGCAGCCAATATAAATAGAGGGCTACAAGTGGGGCTAACTCAAGTGTCCATGGGAAATGCTGACCTAAGGAAATTACTCTTGTCTGCCAGTATTCCTGCCCCTTCCACAAAGGGGATGCAAAAGGTTTCAAACAAAATTTGTAAAGAGATCATACAAGAAAATATTTTGGATATGAGAAAAAAGAAAAGGGGAAAGGAAGACCATATATATAATAAATTACCAAAGATTACTTAATCCAGCATTTCCTATATGACACAAAGCGGTCTGTGACAACCGAACACCTTCCTTGAGCCCTACAGTGTTTTCTATCCTGGTTTACATCATGTTGTTCTAGAACTAGATGTTTACTATTTATACATGATTTCTTATGACATTTATGTGAAATATCTAATAGGTGACCATGATCATCCATACGTGGTATATTGTGTTTAAATAAATTATTTTGTCGCATGTATGACAATCTATGAGCAGACTCCACTGATACTGAGCCATCTGGCCATACAACTCTCTCTCTGCCATAGCCATCTTTATCAAATGCCCCCCTCCAAAGCCAGCATGTGATTTTTTTCTGAAGTTTTTATACATTTTCTATGTAAAAGTCTGTCAATATTAGACCAAAACTTTTCAATATCCATTGTTTTACCAAATGACACTATGACAGTTTAAAAATGGTGCCTAAGTATACTCGTTACTATGGACACACTGTGAAGCTGGTATTACCTTTAGGTATCACTGTACCAATTGTTTTTCCATAGACCTTAATGCTAATGTTTGGGGAAATAAATATATTTTCTATCCTAACTGAGCATGCATGTCACACACTTTTCTAGAGAGCAGTGTTAGATTGTCAATTTGACAATGACAGAACCAGGTATTCCATTGCATTTAAGAGAGATAACTCTGCTGGAACTAGACAAGGGTATAAGTTATCTAGTCACAACAGACATTTTCAGTCATGTGTACCACATTTTCAAAAAATCATAAAAAATACAAAATATGATCTAGATAGGAATTAACATAATCTCACATGTTGCCAAGAGGCTCAACTTTTTTTTAAGCCTAACAGAAAGTACAACTCTTATATAATGCACCAATCACAGCTAGTGTTGTTGTTTATTTCTGAATACAATGTTCCCAACACCTTAAGCTCCACCCACCTGGACTTGTGCAATTGGTACCGTTATACCTAAAGCAAACCTTAATTTTTCCAATAATCAGTGAAATAGATCAAGACTGTATAAGTAACAAATGTACTTAGTCTCGCTTGTCAAAAACAATTTTATGAGGTACTATGCTATGTCTTATATGAATGTTTATAGAAATGTCATTGAGCTGTTTGAACTCTTGTTTTCATACTCTTGCTTCACTAGAAAAATCATCTTTTGAAATAAAATGAATTCTTTTACCTATGAGTTGTGTCTTATTCATATCAGTGCTTATCTAACTTCACTTTGGCGATATGGGATAAATCACATTATGTCATATTATGTAATAGCAAGGTCAAAGGTCAATGCTCTAGTTAGTATGTACCTGTTCTACTCTTAAAAGGACATTTTGATCTAAAATAAAGGACTTTATATTTGTTTCATAAACACAGAACTTAACATCAGGGACAGGTGGACATGACCCAATCTTAAAAGAGTCTAGGCTATCAACACTTTTCACTGCCTCTAAATGAATGAGGTCAATTACCCCAGTCCTTTCACACAGTTCAGCCTTCCCCATCCCTTTTGTAACATCAACACACTTTCCTCCCTTAAATAGTGACTAATATTCATGTAATGAGCCACTCTGTGATCATACCTTCTACATTACAACTTATAAGCACTTTGATTTGGATTTTTGAATAATTTTGGGGAATCAAGAACAGGAAAATGCCAAGAAAAACTAATAAGTCTAGTAATTCCAAGGGAGTTAAAAACAGGAGGACAGTGTGTTTCCAAAAGGGACATGTACCTTACAATAAAGGAATCACAGATTAAAACAACAATGAACAGAAAACAGAGAATAGAAAGTTTATTAGACTTACATTGGATCAGTATGTGGAGGCTGTACCAAAACATAACAATGCAAATCCATTGGCACCGGAACTGCTATGCCCCCTACCAGCATAAAAACTTCAGGTGGAACAGTGCATATCCATCTGAAATAAAAGGGTAAATAATTTAAAGCATACAAACACATGCAATTCATATTGGTCCTACACATTAAGTTAATATTAAATGGCTTCAATTAAACTGGTGCAAGAAATAATTTAAAAAACAAAACAAACAAACAGTAAGCTTTGCTCTGACAAATTATGAAACAATTTTACTGTAATTTGCATAATTAATTAGTGATACTGTAATATTGTATTATTAATCTTCTCGTTATTGACAGAAAAAGTACTGAAAATGTAACTTTTTATTTCTTGAGAAGATATGTTCTATGAAGGGAGATAACTGAGTGAGATACCTATACATGTGTAGTAATTTTCTTTCCATGTCTTAATTCTCCATGTAATACAAGTCAGTTCACATAAAAGTGATTTAAGTTATATGCATTAAATCAAAGAACAACACAATATCAGAATGAGAGTGCTTACATAATCAGAGATCTGTACATTTATCTCTATATAAGTATAGCAAAGAGCTTGAGGGTAGTTATTTTTTAATTTTTTTGTCAGAAATGAGGAGTAATCCACTAATCGCATCATAAATGTGCACCAGAATGAAGTAATGTGGAACACCATCTTCCGGGAACATGCACAAATATCCCCAAAGTGATTGGGGGTTTTGCAATGGGACCAACAATCAGAGGAACAATGGGGCCTTGGTTGGAGGGAACAGGCAATATGTAACAGATGTATTTATAAATCAGAAATGTTCAATCTCTATGAAGAAATTTATAATCAAAATCTTGGATGCAAAGCAGCCAATATAAATAGAGGGCTACAAGTGGGGCTAACTCAAGTGTCCATGGGAAATGCTGACCTAAGGAAATTACTCTTGTCTGCCAGTATTCCTGCCCCTTCCACAAAGGGGATGCAAAAGGTTTCAAACAAAATTTGTAAAGAGATCATACAAGAAAATATTTTGGATATGAGAAAAAAGAAAAGGGGAAAGGAAGACCATATATATAATAAATTACCAAAGATTACTTAATCCAGCATTTCCTATATGACACAAAGCGGTCTGTGACAACCGAACACCTTCCTTGAGCCCTACAGTGTTTTCTATCCTGGTTTACATCATGTTGTTCTAGAACTAGATGTTTACTATTTATACATGATTTCTTATGACATTTATGTGAAATATCTAATAGGTGACCATGATCATCCATACGTGGTATATTGTGTTTAAATAAATTATTTTGTCGCATGTATGACAATCTATGAGCAGACTCCACTGATACTGAGCCATCTGGCCATACAACTCTCTCTCTGCCATAGCCATCTTTATCAAATGCCCCCCTCCAAAGCCAGCATGTGATTTTTTCTGAAGTTTTTATACATTTTCTATGTAAAAGTCTGTCAATATTAGACCAAAACTTTTCAATATCCATTGTTTTACCAAATGACACTATGACAGTTTAAAAATGGTGCCTAAGTATACTCATTACTATGGACACACTGTGAAGCTGGTATTACCTTTAGGTATCACTGTACCAATTGTTTTTCCATAGACCTTAATGCTAATGTTTGGGGAAATAAATATATTTTCTATCCTAACTGAGCATGCATGTCACACACTTTTCTAGAGAGCAGTGTTAGATTGTCAATTTGACAATGACAGAACCAGGTACTCCATTGCATTTAAGAGAGATAACTCTGCTGGAACTAGACAAGGGTATAAGTTATCTAGTCACAACAGACATTTTCAGTCATGTGTACCACATTTTCAAAAAATCATAAAAAATACAAAATATGATCTAGATAGGAATTAACATAATCTCACATGTTGCTAAGAGGCTCAACTTTTTTTTTAAGCCTAACAGAAAGTACAACTCTTACATAATGCACCAATCACAGTTAGTGTTGTTGTTTATTTCTGAATACAATGTTCCCAACACCTTAAGCTCCACCCACCTGGACTTGTGCAATTGGTACCGTTATACCTAAAGCAAACCTTAATTTTTCCAATAATCAGTGAAATAGATCAAGACTGTATAAGTAACAAATGTACTTAGTCTCGCTTGTCAAAAACAATTTTATGAGGTACTATGCTATGTCTTATATGAATGTTTATAGAAATGTCATTGAGCTGTTTGAACTCTTGTTTTCATACTCTTGCTTCACTAGAAAAATCATCTTTTGAAATAAAATGAATTCTTTTACCTATGAGTTGTGTCTTATTCATATCAGTGCTTATCTAACTTCACTTTGGCGATATGGGATAAATCACATTATGTCATATTATGTAATAGCAAGGTCAAAGGTCAATGCTCTAGTTAGTATGTACCTGTTCTACTCTTAAAAGGACATTTTGATCTAAAATAAAGGACTTTATATTTGTTTCATAAACACAGAACTTAACATCAGGGACAGGTGGACATGACCCAATCTTAAAAGAGTCTAGGCTATCAACACTTTTCACTGCCTCTAAATGAATGAGGTCAATTACCCCAGTCCTTTCACACAGTTCAGCCTTCCCCATCCCTTTTGTAACATCAACACACTTTCCTCCCTTAAATAGTGACTAATATTCATGTAATGAGCCACTCTGTGATCATACCTTCTACATTACAACTTATAAGCACTTTGATTTGGATTTTTGAATAATTTTGGGGAATCAAGAACAGGAAAATGCCAAGAAAAACTAATAAGTCTAGTAATTCCAAGGGAGTTAAAAACAGGAGGACAGTGTGTTTCCAAAAGGGACATGTACCTTACAATAAAGGAATCACAGATTAAAACAACAATGAACAGAAAACAGAGAATAGAAAGTTTATTAGACTTACATTGGATCAGTATGTGGAGGCTGTACCAAAACATAACAATGCAAATCCATTGGCACCGGAACTGCTATGCCCCCTACCAGCATAAAAACTTCATGTGGAACAGTGCATATCCATCTGAAATGAAAGGGTAAATAATTTAAAGCATACAAACACATGCAATTCGTATTGGTCCTACACATTAAGTTAATATTAAATGGCTTCAATTAAACTGGTGCAAGAAATAATTTAAAAAACAAAACAAACAAACAGTAAGCTTTGCTCTGACAAATTATGAAACAATTTTACTGTAATTTGTATAATTAATTAGTGATACTGTAATATTGTATTATTAATCTTCTCGTTATTGACAGAAAAAGTACTGAAAATGTAACTTTTTATTTCTTGAGAAGATATGTTCTATGAAGGGAGATAACTGAGTGAGATACCTATACATGTGTAGTAATTTTCTTTCCATGTCTTAATTCTCCATGTAATACAAGTCAGCTCACATAAAAGTGATTTAAGTTATATGCATTAAATCAAAGAACAACACAATATCAGAATGAGAGTGCTTACATAATCAGAGATCTGTACATTTATCTCTATATAAGTATAGCAAAGAGTTTGAGGGTAGTTATTTTTAAATTTTTTTGTCAGAAATGAGGAGTAATCCACTAATCGCATCATAAATGTGCACCAGAATGAAGTAATGTGCAACACCATCTTCCGGGAACATGCACAAATATCCCCAAAGTGATTGGGGTTTTTGCAATGGGACCAACAATCAGAGGAACAATGGGGCCTTGGTTGGAGGGAACAGGCAATATGTAACAGATGTATTTATAAATCAGAAATGTTCAATCTCTATGAAGAAATTTATAATCAAAATCTTGGATGCAAAGCAGCCAATATAAATAGAGGGCTACAAGTGGGGCTAACCCAAGTGTCCATGGGAAATGCTGACCTAAGGAAATTACTCTTGTCTGCCAGTATTCCTGCCCCTTCCACAAAGGGGATGCAAAAGGTTTCAAACAAAATTTGTAAAGAGATCATACAAGAAAATATTTTGGATATGAGAAAAAAGAAAAGGGGAACGGAAGACCATATATATAATAAATTACCAAAGATTACTTAATCCAGCATTTCCTATATGACACAAAGCGGTCT